>JAQIXX010000198.1:0-79866 GCA_034700605.1 Willowsia nigromaculata | reverse complement strand
TAATTGTTGTTCATTTGTTTTGTTGTTCATTTACAATTGTTGTACATTTATAATTCTTGTGCATTTATAATTGTTGTGCATTTAAATCTGTTGTGCATTTATAATTCTTGTGCATTTATAATTGTTGTTCATTTATAATTGTTGTGCATTTATAATTGTTGTGCATTTATATCTGTTGTGCATTTATAATTGTTGTGCGTTTATAATTGTTGTTCATTTGTTTTGTTGTTCATTTACAATTGTTGTACATTTATAATTCTTGTGCATTTATAATTGTTGTTCATTTATAATTAATGCGTTTATAATTGTTGTTCATTTATTTTGTTGTTCATTTACAATTGTTGTACATTTATATTTGTTGTTCATTTTTAATTGTTGTGCATTTATATTTGTTGTGCATTTATATCTGTTGTGCATTTATAATTCTTGTGCATTTATAATTGTTGTTCATTTATAATTGTTGTGCATTTATATTTGTTGTGCATTTATATATGTTGTGCATTTATAATTCTTGTGCATTTATAATTGTTGTGCATTTATAATTGTTGTGCATTTAAATCTGTTGTGCATTTATATCTGTTGTACATTTATATCTGTTGTGCATTTATAATTGTTGTGCATTTATAATTGTTGTGCATTTATAATTGTTGTGCATTTATATCTGTTGTGCATTTATAGTTGTTGTGCATTTATAATTGTTGTGCATTTATATCTGTTGTGCTTCTTTAATTCCACACTCTGATAACTGTTATTTTTGGCTGCTTTGCAATTTCATTGCATGAGTTATTTTTTACGAAGCCCTGCTTTCTGCGCATCCGATTTAGCATTACCGTAAATGGAGGACAAAAATTAAAATATCTTCAAAACGCTTGAGAGGTGCAACGTAAAATTTAATATTTAGAGGTTTTCGACTATACTCTATTCACTGGAAAAGGAATTTTTAAAGTCGGTCATTGGCTTATCCGGGTCATCCCATTGTAAGTTCCAAATTACATCCGATTTCAAACCATGAAACTCCGTTATGAATGAAAAACGTGTATGCTTGAGATAAAAACAGTGGTTCATTCAATGGCAGATTATTCACTATTAATTAACTATTCAGCATATCTCAATAAAGTAGGATCTAAGCATCTCCTTCTATACATAAAAGGAGACTCCAGTAGGTAGAATGATCTCACTGATATCAATGATGAAAACTGTTTTGTACTTGGCTAATGTCCAGTAATATCCTAAATTTTATCTAGGAAATAGGGAATGGGAGCAATAAAGTCGCTGCGTTTGGAGCTTCGGTGAGGTGCAACATGAGACAACATTATTGGGACCCTCAATAAGAGGCAGAAATTCGATTAGCCATGCTTGAAATGCAAGTATGAAAATTAGCAGAATTTGAATAAATATGCAGCACCAAATTTTCTCAATCAAAGGTTACGTTATCAACCAAATGTTGTATTATCGCATTGCCAGTAAATTTGCAATTTGAACCAATCTCCCGGATTAGGAATTCAAACAATAACAGCAAAGTTATAGTTGAAAGCATCTCGGCAAAAATAATCACAATATTATCACCAAGATATCAGCATGTCTGACCCAAGAGGGACACCAGCGACTAGCGGGACATTTGCCCAGTTGACCTACATGCGTGCATAAATTCCCCAGAAGACAGATAAAAAATGCGGAAGGCACAAGGCCGAAAGAACACGGTATGAACACAGTCGTCACATACCTGCAAAATAAAATTCATGAGACAATTACAGTCACACCACAAAGTCGATTCAAATGCAATGTACGTGAAGTACGTGATAATTATTTTTGTGTTGATCTCCTTTATTGTCTATTCTATTGCAATATTTCTCAAATTTTCAACAAATTTTACATTTTATTTACAAATACAAGTTTCAAAATGGCCTTTACATTGTAAGATACAAATATTATTTACACTTAAGTACACTTTTTAATGAAATCATTTCTACTCGGCAAGTTTTCGGCTGAGAGCAGTCAACAATGTATGAACGATATGCCTGGTGAAAGCTTACAACAAATCATTTTCTCTAAAATCATTTTTTGAGCTTCCTTACAAATACGATTTCTAACATAATATTTATATTTTAATCTACACGAAAATAGGTTTATAGACATTTTTAAACGCCATGTATGTACAGAAAGTGAGGTAACATTGTAGTATAAACTAAACTATATAAGCGTTGATTAGGTAATTGCTTACCATAACCAACTAACTAACTTACTAACCGTAGAAACAATCCAGTATCGGTTGATGCTTCATAAGAAGGATGACGAATTTGAGTCGTACTTCAAACGTTTATCTTCCATCAATCAGTGGTCTGAAATCCATCTGCTACAGACTTCAATGACAGGTTCTGTGGTTTGCATAGGAATTTGTTCCTTATGTGAGCGTATTTTTCTCGAATGCTTCTAATGTCACAACTCGCTATACCCGCTTGCTTATATACATTTTGAGACACAAATTGATTTTTCGTTACGCGAATCTTTACAATCTGATCATTAGGGTGACTGGGTGGGGGAGCAGGTCGCAAGTGAAAATAATTAAGTTTCAAGCTTGAAGCAAGCGCTTGGATTATTTGTTGATCAGGACCAAATCCTTCTCCGCTTCCCGAATTTGAAAGGCGAATTTGTTCTAGATCTGTCATTTTGTGCAATGCTCGGTGAAGGTGGTGAGTTGGAGCCCGCACATTGCATAAAATAAATGTTGTAAGTCCTGCAGGCAGAGACCACATGTTGAAGAAAGTCACGTCAGGGTTTCCAGGTGCAACAAACCTTCGGATAACTAGACGTTGAAGGTTCTTTATCACACCGAATATGCTCCCATCGATTCCATGGCGCACACGCAAACCATCGAGATCGACAGATCGCAGTGTTCGTCGGCAATGCCACAAAACATCATCCAGGTGGTCCGTCATGAATACCTCTTTAGGGACAGGAGCATGCGCCAGTCTCCGCAGCACATTCAGTCGTAGAGAGACAAGAGATCTAAGTTGGTTTACAGCCTGTACCCAAACTGGCATATCGTGTTCAGAACACGACACATTAACTCGCTGAAGTTGGTGAATATTAAGTGCGGGGATCGTTACTTTAGGGAGTGGAAACGCTGACGTTGTTCTTGATCCGTGAAGCCTTATCAAAGCAGAAAAAGTTTTGATATTTTTGCTGCGAGCGATGAAATTGATCAGAGCCCCCGAAAGCAGTGGTGACATATTCGTTTGCTCGCCTTCTCGAACGCCACCGAAAAATCGGAATGTCGATACATTTGGAGCGTCCAACAATCTTAGCCAGCGAACAATGGAGAAACCCATCCTGCTCCTTTCCAGATCTGCGTACAGTTCGCCAGTGACCTGTTGAATGACCAGTGTCTCCAACTGCTTCCACATTCTTTTTTCAGCTTCAGTAGTGGCCTTAACAGCTAAAAAGCTACTGTATTCCAACGCATTACCTCCCAACACCAACTCGTTGATTCTAGATGCAGCACATAAAATTTTGAGATAGTTTTCTCTTGATATTGCACCGCCAAATCCAGCAGTTATCTTCCGCAAATTCCTCATTTGTTCTGTGGAAATTGCGTCATCCTCAATTGGTTCTGTTAGATCTATTAGGCGTAGTTGACGAGGCATCAAATGAGACACAGAACTCATTCCTCCGGTTGAGTCACTAACTCCGACCTCAAAAGAAGAATTCGCATCCACAGCTTCTCGTAGCGATTTGCATGTGGAACGAAGAGCAACTTTATCCTTTGTCTCCACTAGGTAGTCTAAAATTCGTCTCAGTGCCTATAATGTACGCAAAAATATAACGAGTTTAATTTACTTTCAGGATCATTTGCAACCATGCACTCTACTTTGCCAAAAAAAATCACCAACTCTGGATGAAAGATGAGCAAGCACCGCTCATAACACATCACGTGCCAGATCAGATCATCACTTACAAGCTCATCCAAAGTGTCAAGTCCAGCAACCCTTCCCATGTTTGCTGATTGTTGAGGTTTTGAATGATCACCTGGGAGTCTGGAAGAGCGTCCTTCGCATCAACAGCTTAGGCCAGTAATCAGTATTTCAAATCCCGAAGTCCGAAAATGTTCATTTCTTATGAGAAAATTCCTACGTGATACAAACAATATCCTTAGTCACAATTGGCAGCATAATTAATTTATTTACGTCTAATTGACTCATTAAGAAAAATACGCACACGTGTTAAAAACAATAAAACTACTTTACACTTACCCAGGTAAAGACCGGATTAACCAATGTCTTCTAAACTATCCGAAAAATGAAATTAAACCTGCCAGCAAAAGCGTTTAGCCAAACTTTACAGTACACAAATTTTAATTACAACAATGAGCAATTAGTTGCTTTAAATTTGCTATTTAAAAAGCAGTTAACTGGCCAAGCTATGCCAAGAGAGGAGCAGCAGAAAACACATATAATCATAGATTTTCCGGTTTAGAAAGTTCTAGACTAAGCAATGAAAGCAATTTCACCACCCCTTTCTCCTCTCTATAGTCATACAGATTTTTCCAGCAACGAAAAGCACTGGGTAAACCGGTATCAAATTAAACCAATCGCTGAGTTTGAAACTCCCGGGTTCAAAGCAAGCTATGCATACCAAAAGATGAATACGCAGGACACAGCGCTTCCAGCTCAACGAAAAATAAGGCGCGCCACCAGAGATGGCGCCCACTGCGTATAATATTGCATGCATGGAACCATACAGGCCCCCAAGTTGGCACCACAATACCAAACTACAGGCCCCCACCAATCCAGGCTCTTCCAACAAGGCAGGCTCCATCGAGTTTCGCCCCTTTCCTGCGACAATAAAATCGACAATAAATGGGGAAAGGTTGGAAATATTCAACTTCATCAGTAAATATGTAGGTTACACTCTCGCCAAAATATTCACTCAAGAAGATTCGAATTCCAAATCCCGATAATTATTCATGATTTTATTATTCTTCGTCCCCGACATTCATGCAGGTTACTTTATTCGTAACGAAATACTAATAACAAAGACATGCCAGATTCACATGTTTCTTGATTGAGACGACTCCTTTCAATTTATAATTTTTTCCGATGTATTCAAATAAATGCTAATACTATTATTAATCAATCGCATTCGGAAGAGGTTTAGATAAAACCGCAAAAATAAATTCAATTTTTCCACATTTTAAGTCATCAATTACTTATTCCTATTGCTTTCTCAGGATCTGATGTATAGATAGCGATTTCGCCTTGAACGAATACACAAGCTAACCTGATTGCTCCTAACCTGAAGTTAAACATTGCTGTAAGAGCGGATCATGAGCATTCCCAAACCATCCTTGGCATCAGATCATTCATTATCTATTTGCTAAGTTGGGAACAAACGTATCTGTGCGTTGCTTGTATTCTGACAAATTAAAAGTGCCACTTGGACGGGCTGGGTCAGAGGTCTTGAAACGTAGACCAAGAATTTGTCACACTTTTTTTAAAAGTTTTTCAAAAGAACATTACTTGCATATTGTAATATACTAACGAACCTCTATGTGTTTTGATAAAAACTAGACCAAATTATTCATATTTCAATTCCATTAAAATCCAAAATAAATTTCACTTATAACAAGCAAACAAACCAATAAATGTGACCACCTATTTGAATACATGATACCATGAAAGTTGTCTTTGGAATAGTAATTCGACACTTTTTAGGGATTTTTAACCATAATTAATGGCAAAAGTTAAATACCACTAGAAAAATGGTCAAAGTGACAAATAATCCTCAAATGATGACGTGTGTATTTTAGATATTTAGATAGTAATTTTTTACGAAAGGTTTGCAAACAAAAAAATCCGCAACTATTCGACAAATCGTACAAAGGTCATTTTAGGCAGATTTGGCACACTGGGAAATAATCCTCTTTTCATACTCAACTTTCGAATAATGCATACTTTGTACAATGATAATCGTGGTATCCGACAAGCACTCCCTTGTGTTTAATGAATACCCGAACCTGACAGTATTCAACAGAATTTAAACGTAGCAAGATTCTACATAACTATATTATGCAAAGCAAGTCCCTATAACCAATTTCAAACGCTTCAACTACGTTATGAATAAAATACGGTGATAACGTAACAAACAGCGGTTCATTCAATGGCAGATTATTCACTATTAATTAACTATTCAGCATATCTCATTAAAGTAGGACCATGCATCTCTAATTATACATAAGAGGAGACTCCAGTAGGTAGAGTGATCTAACTAATATCAATGAAGATGTTTTGTGCTTGGCTAATGCTCAGTAATATCCGAAGTTTTATCTAGGAAATAGGGAACGGGAACAACAAAATCTCTGCGTTTGGAGCTTCGATGAAGTGCAAAAGGACACAACATTATTGGGACCGCCAAGAAGAGGCAGAAATTCGATTATTCATGCTTGAAATGCAAGTATGAAAATTAGCAGAATTTGAATAAATATGCAGTACTAAATTTTCTAAGTACCAAATGTTGTATTATCGCATTGCCAGTAAATTTGCAATTTGAACCACTCTTCCGGATTGGGAATTTAAACAATAACAGTAAAGTTATAGTTGATAGCATCTCGGCAAATTAAATGACAATATTATCCTCAGGATATCAGCATGCATGACCTAAGAGGGACACAGCGACTAGCGGGACATTTGCCCAGTTGACCTAGATGCATGCATAAATTCCCCAGAAGATAAATGAAAAATGCGGAAGACACAAGAGGCTGAAAGAACATCGTATGAACACAATCGTCGCATACCTGCAAATGAAGATTCATGAGACAATTACAATCACACCACAAAGTCGATTCAAATACCCTAATGTACGTGACAAATATTTGTGTTGATGCCTTCTATTGTCGTCGTATGCAAAATAGCTAGGGAAGCCATAAGCCTTGTACTATTTAGTATTGTAGAAAATGTAGCGCATGAACAGACTATACAACAAAACCCAGTCTATTTATGGATAGTGAAAATTTTCAGAACGGTAATTTCAAAAACTGGAAACAGTCAATAAAATTGCAAATTTTGCCACAGCAAATCCCGAGAAAAGTTTGCATTAATTTACTCCGCTTATGCAAATGCTAATTAGAAAATATTAAAACCACGAAGCATCCGAATATAATTTATAATTTCTGTCAGAACGGAAATACACAAATCCTGGATAAACAAGTGACAACTGCTGGGCTGTATAAATAGGGATGCGACAAAGCGAATGTTATTTATTCTAGTTTGAACTACCAAACAAACTTCCGCTTCGGTAACCACCGAATTCGGTAACCCACTGGAATTTTGAAAGCTACACCGGGTTCACGGGAAATTTTCAAAGGACTCTCTTGATCGCTACATTTTCTTGGAAACTCACTGCTAGCTTCATCTTGTTGGCAACTCCCTACTAGCTCCATTCTGTTGGAGCATCCTCCACACACGTTGTAACTCCAAAGGTCTCAAAGCCGTAAAAACTAACGAGCAAGATTTTAATTTTAATCGAAGGCCAAAATGTCAAGAGAGATGAATTATTTGTACAGGCACAGGGTGACGTATTTTGAGAGGCCAGTGCTCTCAGATCACCCGTACAGTTATCGTCTAATTGCCGCTGAGAGTCCACACAATTTCATTGTCCAGCTCAATGACCCCATTGGGCAGCATTACGCGGAGCAGTTGAATGAAAGGTTGGCTGGAATCGCTGCCAGGATTTCAAACGGAGGAAATGATCTCCTGGAGGAGTTTCGGCTAAGCGATTCGGAGATTTACCTTGGCATGCCAGTGCTAACCAGTGGAAGCCAAGTCGAGGTTGCCAATGACAAGGTTCTGTTGCGAGGGGAAGTACGGGACATTGACGACGATCTTCTCTATATTCATCTCGTGGATGCTGGAAGGAATGTCATCAGAAAAATTGATGACGTCATGGCCATGACTGTTAAACTTCTCGAGATTCCGAAACTTGTCCATGCGTGCAGCCTTCCAGCAAACTCTGCCACTGGGAAGGAGTGGACAAAAGGTAGAGACTGGACAAGCGACTTTACCGGTGCGGAAACTCAGACAATAACAATTCTCAACAGGATTCCCAGGACCCAACTATTTCAAGTTGATCCACATGTAGACACAAGGAGTGTCATCATGAAGTTAACGCACGCCGGCCTAGCAGTTCCCCCACAATTGTCGTTCTCCAACAAATGTGAGTCAACCTTTTTAACATGAATAAGTCAATGTCATCCATTCCATAAGTCGATATTAATTGCTAAAATAAAACAATCATAACGTATTGTTTCCTTGGTTTTAAAATGATCTTATCTATTAAATGTCGATTTCTAATGCCTATTTCTAATGCTGTCCCACAGTTTATCCGTATCCCGTTCTAAACTACACAGCCTGGACAGGGTTCAAGACGTACGTGTACGGAGTGGATGCGTTCATTGGCACATACGCAGATGGACAGCGTAAGTGCAAAGTTGTTCTTCAAATGGATCCAGACACTTTCAATGTAATAAGAGACAAAATTGCAAACTACATTCGAGTGACTCCATCGGTATGCAAAAAAGGATTTAAATACTTCTACTGAATTCTGTTTCTTAACTATTAATTGGCAATCGCTGACACCAACTAATGTACAACAATTTTTTTTCGTCTAAAGCATGTCAAGAACAGAGCTTTTAAACTTGAAAAAAATACCCCCTGCCTGGCTCTTTATAATGACGAGTACTTTCGAGCAGTCATATTGGAGAAGGAAATGGTAAGCAAGATCCGCATCGCATTTGTCGATTACAAAACGAAAAGAATAATCAGCAAATCTCAGGTAATCGACATTCCCCCTTACATTAATTTGAGGTTCAGCATATTGATATTTTGCATATTTACTGTTGGTGCCGATTTATTTAAAAAAAATTATTTCCTTTAACTTTTTAGTTGATTGCAATTCCTGACGAGCTGGTTGCCTACCCAGAGTGCGCCGTGATATGTCAACTGCTTGAACTACTCACCACTAATCAAACAGTGGACCTTCAAAATATTACCGAAAATGTGGTGAACAAGGACCTTTATGCAGTCGTGGAACGATCAGATCAAAGGAAATACGGAGACGAGTAAGATTTATGCTTTAATATTTGATTTTACAACAATTGCGCTGATAGGTTGGATTACCATGAGATGTTACAGTGACTTGTATGTGACAATTATGTTTTGATCTTTTTATTAGATTGCTCGTATCATTGTACGAGCCAACTGATTTCAATGGATGTTTCAGAACGTTCTTTGACATCTTGGAAATTCGCGATCCCCCAACTGGAAACCGCAAAGTGCTACAAGGATTCCAAAAAATTGCAGATGGGAATGACCCAGTGATTAATGTCAACAAGTTTCCTCCACCAACTGTGTTCCACGAGGGAGCTAAAGTCACGCTGAGAACAACGGATGAAATAGTAATTATCTGTTGCCTCGATTTACCAATGAGCCCGTCCATCACTGCGGAAATGAATTCTTTTTATTTTAATGGTGGCGTTCCGGCAGACGTCATTGAAGAGTTCCGCCAAGCTTCCGACAAGGGTGGCACGTATGTGGCAGCAAAAGTGAAAGATGACATCGGACGAGAAGCCATGTTTCGCTGCAAGGTAATCAAAGCACGTCCCAACAACAAGCTATTACTACTGTTTCTAGACTACGGGGAGACTCGAGAAGTGGACGGAAATGAGGTCTTCCCACTACACAGATACTTTGTCAAGAATCAAACAAGAGTTCTGGAGACCAATCTCAAGCAACCAAAATGGGAATGAAACTATTGAAGGCTTAATTAAAGCTTAAGCACTTTTGGATTCTGTTCAAAGATGATCTCAAGGTGAGCGCTAAGGTGAAGTCTGAAGGATTCATATTCAGAATATTTGATCTCGTGTCGTCGCATCTCGTCCAATTCTTGTAATTAATACAATTCATTTAAATTAACTATACTACAATAAATGAGCTTTTGAAATTACTGGAAATAGGTACAAATAGTTATCCCAGTACAACATCTCGATTTTTCGACTTTTCGATTTTCCTGTTACCGTTATTATGAACTTTATGCTTAACAAAACGATGATTTCAAGGAGTAGTAAAAACTAAATAAAAGTAATAAAAATGCAATCAATGTAAGATCCAATCTTCTTCTAAGGCTTCTTTGCACAATCTTGCTGATTCACTGAAGCACAGTTACAATTCAGTGTCAAAGCCTTCCTACAAAGGAACCTTGAAGTTTCAGTATCGGATATCAGCCAACCTTACTTCATGCTAAGAGGCTATGCTGCGACAACAAGATGAATTGAAGTTTTCCACCATCAAAGCTCAAACCATGCAAAATATCCCCGTTTCACCCTAATAAGTATCATTTACCCGTAAATTGCACAATCTAAATCAATGAATTTACCCAAGGTTTCACTTAGTAATGAGGCAGCTTTATGTGATTGCAAAAAGTATAAAATAGAGCCTACAGTTTCATAGGTAGCAGTTATCGCTGCAAATATTCACATAGGCTCAACAACCGTCAAGCGTAATTGTACACCACCAAATAGGCATACCGTAGGTACACATTCAGTTAGCATTAAGCAACAACATCAATCTCATTACTCTCAAATGCGTTCTCACCTGTATTAAATATTGGCTTGTTTATTTGTGTTATGCATGAAAAACCAACAAAAATGAATACCTCCACGACTTCAAAACAATGCTGTGACACCAAAAATTCATGCAACTTCAATAAAGGTAAATTAGAACTCCCACAAAATCAACCCACTTCACAGGATCTTCACGCTTCAAAAAACTTCGCACTGTTGCTTGTGTCCAACTCAAGGCCACAGCTTCTCGGATTAGGTAACTAATGGGGAATGTTGCAAGCATTTGCATGTGGGCTTGGATATGCATTCATCCATATTATGATCAAGCCAAGGTCAACCCAGGCAGCTTCATTTTAAATGAAAGTAAATGTTTCGTTTTAATTTGTCCATAGTTATAACAGCATCAGTGTCAAGATCGTGAAAGGAACTTGTGCACATACTGTAGAAAAAACCCAAAACACACACCTTTTGCTCCTATCTCAAAGTTGCGACCTCAAAACTGTGACCTCAAAACTGTGACCTCAAAGTTGTGACCTCAAAATTGTGACCTCAAAGTTGTGACCTCAAAATTGTGACCTCAAAGTTGTGACCTCAAAATTGTGACCTCAAAATTGTGACCTCAAAATTGTGACCTCAAAATTGTGATTTAAGGTTATCTAGCTCAAGGTTATACGAATAAAAAAGTCACCAGGGAACCATGTCAATTAAGTATGCCAATTGCATGTGTGTATTACCAACAACTTGCCACAAATGGTAGCAGACCATTGAAAGGAGGAGGCAACTGCTATAAAAGCTGCAGTGCATATATGATAGAGAATTTAGTTGCATTTTAGATTTTGGTGAGCAAACTTGCAGCTGGCAGGGTGCTCAGTGATAACAGATTACCCCGTACAATACGCACAACAACGAAAGATTATTTTATTATGGCTTCTTCCTACTCGGACGCAATACCGGGAACTTCATCTGGGGATGCTAAACCACCCACCACCCCCAGTTCTCTAGTTGAGGTGACTTCGGATCAGTTGAGATGTGAAAGTGAGCGTGAACCCTGTAAAAATGCAGAACATTTGGAGTTCAATGGGTGTGGAGTAGTTTCGGGTGATTCATGGAGGAAACTACTCCTTCTCAAGAGTGAAGTGGAAAGAATGACACTTGAGAAGCAGCGGTTTATGGCGTTTCTCATGGATACTGCTGCTAAGCTAATGATAAGCCTTCCTGCTAAATTTGAAGATGGAGAAATCTCTGACGAACTACTTGCAGGTATGTCTGTCCAGCTCCACACCGTATTGTTGGAATTCAACGAGAACAAAAGGAAAATGAGGGAAGTTGAGGACCTGGTAATGTGTTTCCAGTACGGACAATCTTCCAACGACGCAGATTCACCTCCCAGTACAAACGAGAACAACACCATCCAACAATCAAGTCCCTTGACAGCGTCAGAGCCAGCTGCAACTACTGTTGCACAGAATTATAACTCACTGCGTGCTCCTATGGAGTGTATTGCCGGTCCTTCTTACTATCCAATAATTCGGAAACTGTATACGTCCCCAGCAGAGCAAAAGTCAGAACTACTTCGGTCCATTCCAACGTCATACACTATCTGGACACAGAACGATGCCACAAACAGCGAACAGTGTCTGTCAGCCGTGCCAACATCGTCATCAGCTAAACATGCGACCCCTTCGTCGGTTACCCAGAACAGCTATCCTGGTGTGTACAGCGTCCCGGTCGAAGACGTGACTCCCCCTGGTGCGTCAAAAACACCAAACTACATACTACATAACTACATAACCGAGATGACTTCCAACCCTGGGATTAGTAGAGAAAACGTTCCAGAAGGAGAGACCACTTCACACATAGCAGACCAACCGGAAGAGGATTATCAAGTTGTTGATGACTCGAGTATAGAAGAAATCAGCACACAAAAAAGGACCATTTCTAAATCAAAACGATACACTCGATTCGTCAAGACCGATAAGCCACATGGACGTGTCAAAAAAAAATGCACATTTTGGTGCGAATGTGGCATAGGTTATAGGAGCATGCAAGGATTAAACAACCACGTAGCGAAGATGACCAAGGAATGGAAACACAAATGTGACAGCTGCAAGCAACGCTTCTTCTACGAGCACGAGTTTAAGCGGCATCTACTTGGCACCGATTGTGGAAAAACCAGCTCCACTAAACAAAAGAAACCAAATCAAGTCCCCGCAAAACAACCTGAAAGTCTACAACGTTCCGAGGAATCAAAAAAATTGCATATGACATTTTTGGAAACTGAAGGGATGGATGCATTTGAGATTTCATTGGAAGACGGAACTTTTCAATGTAAATGCTGCAAGACAAAATACAAGAAACAATCCGGTATGAAGTATCACATCAAGTCAAACACGGAAGAATGGAAATTTAAATGTGACAAGTGTGATTCAAAATTTTTCACGAAAGCGGGTGTCAGAAAGCACATGTATCAGAGTCATAAAGTCAGCCAACTCCCGAGCGACCTTATCTTCTCATGTACGAAATGTGGCCTGTGTTTCAGGAAACACAAAGAACTTTTGCTGCATAAAGGAACAGCTCAGTAAGTCATATTGTAATAAGTACTTTGACAACATAAGATAATCACCTGATAATGCCGTAATATTATCGCCATCTCTTACTGTTTAATTGAAAATTGAATTCTTGTTTCACTTTGGATTTTCTTCTCAGTAGTGTTGACGATTCCGCGTGTGGGGCATCTGAAACCGTTGCATCTACGTCATTTCAAGAGACGTTAGACTTGTGTAATGAAAGCAGTGCAGACAAGGAGCCTACCGCGTCTCCAGTTGGTGAACTTGTGACCGAACTTCCTCACAGGAAAAGGCTTGGAACACATCAAGGGCAACATTCAATCGACTCTGAGCCGACAAATCTCCCACCAATCCCCAAGAGTTTTAGTGACAAACCGGGACATCAAAACAAAGGCCGCAAGTGTAAAAAGGAGCAGGTCAACAAAACGCATTTATTGCGTAATTCTGGTAACATCCCACGTGTTGCGCTACACGCTTGCTCACGCTGCAACGCATCTTTCAATCGACTTGTGAAGCTCCAAGTTCACATGAAAACCCATTAACGCAGAAGCGGATAAAAAGACTATTATGGTACCAATTTGACACCGGAGGTGTGAATGCGATTTTTTTGTTTTGAATGTGTGTTGGCATGTTGAGTGCACAATACGATACGGAAATTAGCGAAAAATATGTGAAAGCGAACTAGATCATGGAGAAGTTGTAATATTGTAACTGTCCCAATTTTAATATTTTATCAATCCGAATGTATATTTTTAGATTATGCAAGAATTTTTTATTTCTTCAATAACATTTCTTTATTTCCTTGTGGTCACCCATGATTACAACTTTTAAATAAAACATTATTACAAAACCGCTTTATACAAACCGTACAAAAATCCCTTCTGCCCTACTTGTAGCATCTGTAACTATTTGCATTTATTTAGCCTTAATCAGCAGCATATAATCCATGTAAATATAAACTAACATACAACGCATATTATTCCGAGTACATCCGCTTGGTACCGGCAATAATTAGCAAAGCATCTATGTCAACTTAAAAAATTAACTAGACTTACATAACTGATGACTTCTGACTTGAAGTGAGGAACTTCTGGTGAATTACCTTTATTATAAATGAAAGACTATCTCTATTGTGATTTCAATCAGTCCACAAATTAATATTGTTACAAAGGCTCATCCCCGAAACTATCTCGAATTTAAGGTCAAGTCAAGGTTATAAACAAAATCAATGCACTTAAATTCATTCATCTGCATCAACGCAACACATGCTATCAGCATTTTATAGCCAGATATCAGAAGCAGACAATTTAAATATTCGAACCCACAAAAAAGTTGCTTCGCTAATCGCGTAAAGTAATATTTGATTGATGAATATTACGAATCAACATAAATAGTCATCTAGTCACAAGTACGCTTAATTGTCGGAAGGCAATATACTTGATTGATCAGTTTACGTCTCAGAGCTAGCAATACCTTCTAAACCACGTATGTTGTTTCTTAAAAAATATTTTCGCAATAAAAGTTAACGTCTCTAAAAGAAAAGGAAAGACATCTCGAAACCAGCTATCATCACCTTCAAAAGTAACGTGAAAGCAACAATGTGAGCCACCATTTGACATCTAGACTTCCTAGCCGACATATCCAAACCAAAATTTTTCATGAAGAAACCAGTGTTGCGTGTTTTGATCCTTGTTTTGTTCTTGTTCTACATTATGAATTTTGAAAATTTTTTTTTCCGCTTTGTTCCGGCCAGAACAAAATTGTTATGTTCCGATTGTTCAGGCTAAAAATATTTTTGTTTGTTCTGATTTGCTTCAGAACAACAATTATCCTATTTTTAAATGTATTTCCTACTATTTAACCATATTAGCCTTCCAAAATAGAAACCACGCTATCCCAAACGACAAATAGAGCTGTTGAACGAACATACCTTGCAAACATTCATTGTTGTTTTTCCTCAGCTTCTATTTGAACAAATAAAAGGACCACACAACATTTTTGCCAAATATTCTGCCTACCAATTAAACGGACCGTGAATATGAAGGCCGACTATCTCCACTCTGTGTAACAAGAGGGAAGGAAAGAGTTGCATGACACTCCATTTTTTTTAAATATACGAGAACAATTGACACAACAAGCCAGAGTAAAGCAATGAAAAATGAACAAAAAATACCATCGTTGTCTTGTGATACCATCGTTGTTGATCGTTAATTTTTGTGCTCAAGGTCTTTAAGCAGTGACGTTGAATTTCATAGCAACTTAACGCGGCGTAATGATTTGATAATCATTCAAACGTTTCACAGCGATTGTAAATATGCGAGTCAGATCTAAAAAAAGTCGCTATTTTTCTGTGATATAAGTTAATAGTTAAAAGACCCCATGTGTTGGGCGACATGTGTGGCAGTAAGTCACCCATGCAAAGACACCAAATATATATGCCAGATAGAGAAAAATTAGTTGTCACACAAATTTGCTTGAATAAAATGAACAGAAAAGGGTATGCGTGATATGATTGACTTTTTGTGTTACACTAAAAATTCGTGCATTTCTTTCATATCATTAAAAATAAAGTGTCTTCAACAGAAAGCAAGCGTCTGTAGTAACGGACTATAGATTTTTATTCGACTACCGAGGACAGGCAGGAAATGAATTGAATTTGGAATTGTGGAACTGAATACTTGAACTATGCAGGTAGGTGCGGTTACAATACGCAGTTTTTAATTTACGCCTACGAAATTCTTCCAACGAATTCCACTCTTCCAATTTCAAAAGTTATTGTTCTTTTTACTTATGTTATGTATGTAAAAGCAGATAAATTAAATGCGGATGTAACAAATCGGAATATTACTCTCAAGTTTTCGGGTTAAAAAAGTTCGAATAAAACATCTCATTTTATTTGAATTAGAATTTATATACAATAAAATGTAATCAGACATTAAATATAATACTTTTATGACTTAATTTTCAATTCACTAACTAATCACACAAAACTCTACACCACAAACTGATTCTTACAATCTGTGACATACGGAAAAACTTGAAACTAAAAAATACACAAGTCATGTTTATATTTTAGATTTACTTGAAGTACTAGTTATTTCCAGATTCATAGCCATCATCTTCCCCATCAAGATCGGAATCTAAATTTCTCCAATCCCAGATCCGTTTTATTCCCATCGATTTTAAGATGCGGTTGAATCGATGTTCAAATTTTGTAGGTATATGACAATCCAGTTGTAAGAGGTCTATGAAACTAGTGTTAGTGTTTACTATTTGTACAAAATTAATTATGTTTACTAGTTTGTAGTACTTGATCATATCGTACGATTGTCCATCTAGTATACTTAAATTGACATTTCCCTCATGACATATTGAAATGAAGTCGTTATTATACGTTTGACGACAAAAAACTTGATACTCTCCATGATCTTTATAATAGTGAAATATAAGGTAATCCATATTAACTCTTTTCATTCCTATATCATGTTGTTTTTGGTAGCCTGATTTCCCTGCGTGGACGATGTATTTTTTGTAATCCTCAAATTTTAAACCCTTGTATTCAAGTTTTGGGTCCCTCAAAGGATCTTTTATAATATAAATTTCATTTTCCAAAAGTTTACCTTCAAATTTAACATTATTGTAATGAGTTTCGTTCAACTCCTCCTCCGACATATATTCATATATATTAAATATTGTGTCTATTTTAAGATCAAGTTTTTTTTTACAAACCATTTTTAAATTTTTATAGCTTTGTAATTAGTCAAGTGGGTGAATGTTCCAATTACTTGTATTAAATTTCAGCCTGCCTGTGAATCAAATACAAAAATCAAGTCCTTCAGTAATTAGCGAACTACAAATTACATATGGGGTTTTTAACAAGGATATGGAAATTCTTACGGACCTCCAATGTGGACATCAGGGAACCGTTTTGAATTAAGCCCGATGTTGGGGAGTGTGAGAGCTACTATGCTTCAATTGAGCATCGCATGAAACGCCTTCGTGCGTGTACGTTGAAGGTGCTGATAAATAACAATCTGACACAAAACAGAAGTTCTTCTTCAATCGCACACAAAACCAGTCACTTTTAATCACTTGTTGGAAGAGAAGTTTACAAGGGAAGCAGATAACCGATACTGAATTTTATGAACACAAACGCTCGGTATTTATACTAACTTATCGCTTTACGTTAATATGCTAAAGAGTAACTATCATTACAGAGTACTAATAACGAAGACTAAAAATAGATGGGGTTTTCCTAGAATGATCGGGTAATCACATCAGCATGACAAGCTGTAGTGCTTTATCATGTAAAAATGTATATTACGCCCCGTTAAAAGCAGAAAATCATCAAGGTTGAGTCGGAGACACTTAGTGTAAGTTTATCGGATGTCATCAAAATAGAAATTCATATGTCTGGATCTATTTGGCTTAATAGATTTTCAAAGTATGATATCTCTGATTCTGAACAACCACTTTTGTGTGCACAACATATAGGTGCACATACAGAAGATGTACTCAAGAAACAAACAGGTAGAAAGATATAAGTTGGACGGTAAAAATGAACAAGGGCCATAACATTAGATGATTATTATCAGATTGCTAGCACATTTTTGCAATATTTTAACAAAAAATAGGACACACTTCACAGAAAGTTTCATGAGTATTTTTATATCTGCACAAATTAATGCATACTTTCAATTTATGTGTATAAAATGATAGTGAGATGTGAATAAGTATTCCTTGGAATGTGCATATTGAACAGAAGTTTGCCGTTTTTTATGCATATTTGCACGCAGAATTTATTGCTAGCATGTATGTGTTTAGTTGAATCCAGGAAGCACAAAAGGCAGACATATTTATTTTATACGCAAGCAGTTGATATTTTCTACTTGTTCATAGATGTTCTCTACTCGGAATTCACGCGTTACTTTCCACAGAATCCTACAAATGCACAATTCGTAGATATAAACGTAGAAGTGCTTATAGTTGGATCGGAAAAAGTCTAAAGTATTGAAATAAGTAAGTCAAGTTTGCTAAAAGAATTTGGATATCTGCTGCTGGTTGTGAAGCCGATAATTTAACAACTAAACAATAAAAGGGTTCGCAGAGGACGCATAAGTAAAAAAGTCTTCAAAGTAAAAGTAAATTTGGAAATTTGGATGTTCACAACAAAGTACAAACATTTCAAAAATCTGCAACAAAAGCAACCCATAGGTTATCATATCATTAACATTTTCCGTAGGTACTTGAAACGTTTTTTTAAAATCTGAACTATGACTTCACTGATTTTCATAACCTACTTAATCAGTGCTCTCACACGGGGAACCACAAGTTGGTTTGTTTTAAGGGGGATGCCAGTTTCCACGGGTTTTGGTGCTTTTTTTGGAGACAGTAAATGTTTGGAGCTAAGGTATATCCACCTCAAGTCAGTAGATGATTTGAACAAATAATAAAAGTAACCATATACAACATATATGCATATACAACACACGGGGTGGCATAAGCCAGAGTTTGAGTGTCATAAAAATTTTTGAGGTGAAGGTTTGTTCCTTAAAGCACGGCGAAATCTATGATGGAGCTGCAAATTTTCCTGGATTTCCTGGAGCTGGATTTCCCAAATCTACAGGTACCACTTGTGGAAGTGCTCATCATACAATTTGTACAAATTCGAATCTTGAAAGCTGAACCAGAGACATTGGATTTGCACGCCAAATCCATCAGGGAATTTTGTCTGATATGCGAGAATAGCGGAACCACCATAGTTCAATTACCCCTACGACAAGTACTCCACAAATTGAAAAAAAATTGTATCTTCGGTAGTCTTATTCCTTCCTCGTTACGGTTCACGCCAAACTTAAGGATAGAGAAACCGAAGCATGACGGAAATCGTAAAAGTTGCCAAACATAAGAACCAAGATATGAGGATCAACACATGCAAAGAACTGACAATACTTGTGAATGAGAAGTGGGGAGACCCGGACTTATGTACTCGGACTAATATTTTCTGTACGTAATCCCAAATACAGAGGAACTTGAAATCGATGTACTCAACAATCGGAAATTCTCCTGGATTTGTGAAAACTGGAATAAACTGGCATAATTTAGGGTTCCGATTGATACTACCGTGAATACTACTGGGTTTTATTGATTGTGTAAAAACAGTAATCATAAAAAGATTAACATTTACAGTTTACGGACGAACAAGTTTGGAGAGAGATTTTTGCCAAATACCCATGCGAAGACTGGAAAAGCTATTCCAGAGCTGCTGTTGTCCATTAAATACACGGATTGCTGATACAATGAGTAGCTTAGAAAAATCGTTTATAGTAAGGAAAAGGGAAACTATTAAATGAGTTCTGTGACGCATCAAACGAGTTTCACCAATAATCATTTATCATTGAACAAATCAGTTCCCTCGTGAAATGCATTCCATGGATTCGTATCAAATTCACTTAAAAATTAAAACAAAGTAAAAAGTATACAAATTTTACATTTATAGCAGTTTATATGCATAACTTTAACTTTTGAATTCCATCTCTTATAAATGACCGAAATAAATATAGCAATGCCAATCTTATGCACTAACACTTATATATCTTATCTTCTGCCATCATACATAGAAAACATAAAGATGGGTTGACGTAAGTCGTTTTAATGCAAATTTATGGTACTCCTCAAAAATGAATTCTACAATTCGACGGGTATGATGAGCCGTTCCTCTAACCATAATCAGGGGCTGAAGATAGCAGAGAAATCCTCATATGTTTTAACATTCGGAACAATGGATTTTCTTAAAAATAAAATAAGCTCCTGCTCGGCCTTCTTCAGATTCAATCTTCCACAGAGACACAACAAATCTCCGAAGTTCTTTCCTCGGTATTTTGTGCCTATTGTGTTGTCTAGATAGTCAAGGATTTCAGTCATCTGATACTTTCCTGCACCATAGGTAAACTCAAGGATGACTTCCTCGCCAAACCACTCGTCGCTAACTTTTCCAGTGTAGATATACTTCAGCAAAAGACTAACAGCCTTCCCACTAAGGTCGTCCAATTTAATATATTTACTGTCGCCCTCCTTCATTTCGGTGTTAAGCATGGCACAAAACACTGGATTTCGAGCTAACCGATAAAAGCAACAAAGAATATGTTGATATTACGGAGGCCAACAAAGCTAGAACTAAGGGAATATCCAAATATCAATTTCATCTGATGAAAGGCCTTACATGCAAGAATGTTCCGGTGAGCATCAAATTCTTTTCCGTCACTGGAAACTATTTTGAGGTCCGAGAACGAAGATTCTCCACTGTCCGTGAGTAACTTGCCCAGATCCAAAACCAAGGTTTCGCTGAATTTGCGATTGATTGCCGGTACAGTGTATTCCATGGAGCAGGGTATTATGAAAAAAGTCGAAAAAGTGAACTCAAGTACAAGGTCCCCATCATTCAAAGGCAGCAAATTGATGTCATCCATCAGTCTGAGCACGTTATTAAAATAGCGGTACCTGTCGTGTTTGCAGTATTCTACGTAAATAAAAAATCATAAACTACTGATCCACCGAAATATCTGGCAAATAAAACCCTTCCAACCGATGGGCTAGTCTTAACGATGGATCTAAGAACTTACCTTTCCCAATAGAAAGACTGAATGTTCGCTTGTCCCCCACCACATCAAGTAAGCAGGATGTGCAAATCCTCTCACTGCCTTTAGGAACATTCTCCAATTTCATTGATATATCCAGCCAATCCGCAGATGGATTCTCCCCACTATCACCGCGACAATCAGGGTTGACATCGGGAGTGGAAGTAAAGTTGCCTACTTACGTTAGTAACGTTACTAACTTACGTTAATGTACAGATGAATGTAAAACGTTTAAAATGAAATTGTATTGCGACGGAATTTAGATTCGTTTTGAAACGTTTTGCATTCCTCTGCACACTAAATGTGTGCGGTGTGGGTGTGTGCCATTTTAATTCCACTCCCGATGTCTAGCGTTGTGGCACTGAAAATAGCAGAAAGGGAGAACACATACTAAGCTACGGATGCCAAGCGGAATTTCCAGGTGCATGGACGCTCCAGAGTTGTCCCGAGTTTTATACTAAATTCCTGTGCCTGCAATAACTTCTTGGTGTCCCGGATTCTATTGAAGTCTTGAATTCGCCATCGGAACCTCGAAACCTCTGATTCCACCTGTAAAACATTCAATATTCACATTATTAATCTCCAATGTTAGCGCCCTTTGTAATAACCACGCGTTGGTGCGCGTTGTAATAATGAATCAGCGGTTCAATGGATCTGAAGACAACATGGTTTCACTTGCAGTGCAGTGTTTAAATATTACCAGTGAAAATGCTCACCCCAGTCGTGATAGTTCCCCAGTCTGCAACTGACTCTGATTTCCTCTTCTTTGATGACTGGCCGCCTCGATTACCCTCACTGCCAGGAGCTTCTCCATCGGTTCCAAGAGCCTCCATCACCCCTGGCAATTTGCTTGCTCGAACTTGCAACTTGCTCGTAATTCTCAAATTTTTAATTTAACCTGTCAAAAAGTGAATATATTAGTGATGAATATTTAGTGATCTAGTGATCTTTTTCAAATTCCACAGAACTTTAACGAAAGAACAGTGATGTCTGGGATTCTTTCTGACAACTTCCTTTAACTTGCTTTAACTTAACTTACTTAACAACTGCAGCTAGAAGCTGTGCTTTTCAGCAAAGAGCATGTCTCGAAGTGATTCCACCCAGACAAGTGAGAGAACGAACATTAAAGCGGACACTTATATACTACCGTGATCATTGTTAAGATCATTGTCATACGTTAAGATTTTCATACCTAGATGGGGCATAGATGGGATAGCCAATGTGTGAATATACAACGCGAAATACAGAGAAGCCAACTCACACGCAGTGGATGAGAACCAGTTCTGCTTAAGAGAGATTAAATTTGGAACGAAAATAAAAAACGACAAGCTTGCTTTTCGAGGGACTTATAACTTTGCTTTTTATTCTTTATGTGCAAACTCTTACAGAATCAAGAATTAACCACAAATAATTTATATACTTACTTAGTTATCTACTAATAAAAAACTCCTCGAAATCAATACATATTACATATTAAGTATGTGACCTTCAGGTAACATCCAACAAAATACCCTTTCATGTATAAAGCGTGTATAAACTGAATGAATGATGGATCACAAAATATGATCATTTGCTTCGATTTAACACAGTATTGGTAACTACATACCACCACAAACAGTGTTTAACCGTTGGACCACTACGTTGCTTGTTGAAGAATTGCCATGGCCAAAACATTACAGCTACTAGTTTATATGTTTGTCATTGCAGAATTTCAAGAAGGGGTGTCAGTCAGTCACCGTCAGTCCTTGAGGTGTTACAAAGTTAAATAGAAATGGAATCAAACTTATACGAGTCCACCTCCCCCACAAAAATTTCCAAGTCGCAATTTAGATGCTGAGGGCAAAATTCATTACAATCACCGCAAACGTAGAATGGTGGATCACACTCACTGCACTTATACAGCAAAGTGAAATCATCATACTTTGCGAAACAAAAACCGCAGAATGTTGCCTTATCGATTCCTTTTGGAATAAAAACGTTCCAGATATTTTCTACTACAGTTTGGTCAGTAGGCAAGCTCAAATCCAGATCTCCCTTCAAGATTCTAAATCCAAGTGCGAGAAAATCATGCTGCATCGTTTCTTTTTTGAAAAAGTACTTCTCGAGGTGAGTAACGGGTACCCTTAATTCCCAATATCTGGTTTCAAGGAGCCCTACACAAGGCGTTTTCCACTTAAAATCCCCAATCTGACAAAATCAAAGCAATTATTAACTACTGGCCGACTGATCGCAATATATTATAGCCAATTTTACAATATTACAATATCACAATAAAAAACTACCAATTACCCTTGAATATGACTTAATTTCGAATTCCACCATGAATCTTGAGGCTTCTCCCCGCACCTCGCCAAGATACAACATTATCCATGACATGGTGTTATCGGCGGTGTGCTGCTGAGTCAAAAAGATGAATTGTTCTTTGACCGAGCGGGTATCTCGAGACAGGTTACCTCTAGAACAGCCTTCCTCGTTGAACGCGCATTCAATCAGAATTGGCTGCCAAAGTACCTCCCTCATTTTCCCTTCCCCACTTGTTTTAGTTGCCGATAAAACATTTCTCAATTTGATGGAAGCCTTTGAACCTGTGTGCACATGCAAGTTATGCTCAGCTTTCAAATGTAAAATGGTCTCATCAATGTGGGCGGCATTACTCCAAAAGTCACAGGAGTAGCCAATCAACTTGCAAACTTGCACGTGTTTCCCACTAAAATCAAAAATACCACCAAAACCAATAAATATGCAGTTAAATCTAAATAGTTACAACTGAACTTATAATAACTAAAATCCATCAAAATTCATAAAATTCAAAAAAATCTCACTTGTAACGGCAAATTTTTGTATGACTGGTCACTTCCTTTCTTTTCATTCGCTGTGTACATCCGTATACCTTAAAGGGGCAAGGGAACTTTATTGAGCTTATAAGTGACTGCAAAGCTAGATTTCTAACTGCTCCATTAGCATACGGGATTTTACAACGAGGACAGCGTTTGATGCGTGCACAACATTCTCTACAAATCGAATGCCCATTTTTGCACTGATAAATTTCGTTTTTTGGCAAATCCTTGCAAATGGGACATATCAACACTTCGGGAATGTCGACTTCTTCAACTTCCATGTTATAATCAGTGCAAAATTTGAAAACACTTTACTTCACTTCCATTACTCTAAGCACTTCTGAGTTACAGATAAAAAAATTCTCAAACAAATAGCTGGTGACTGTTCTGGTCCAGGTCAAATACTGGTTAACGTTTTACTTTTAGTGGAAAAAGCACAGTGAAGGATCGTGTACCCTATCCCAGGAATTTATAGGAAACACAAAACGCTACAAGAACAATACCAGAATGCAGATGAGCTCTAAAACCAACATTTCCAACAAAATTGTATCCTGCACTCACAACCATACGGTGAGAGAGCTCCTGCTCTACTGCCAGTCATTGCTACAAGTATACAAAACGAAAACTATGTTGGGTGACATGCCCTTGAGATTTGAGATTAGTGATTTTTTCGTAGAACAGAGGTATTCCAATATAAGCGACACCACACAAAACGCTGCAAAGAAAAATCAATCTCTTAGTGCTTATATGGATGGTAATAACTCGTACAAGCTGAACTGCCGCATAAAAATCAACGAAATAAGTTAAGCTTGCTAAATAACCACATATAATGCTTGTAAATGCTCGAAAGGCCTAGTCTTTCTCTACTACGTATCTATGTTAAATAATGTAATCAGAAAGAATTCGCCTGCTTGTGCCGGTAGACTTTACTTTATCAATCTAGCCCTATTATTTTATCCGATCTGTTATGCCTAATACGACCCCTTTAGTAGCACGGCCCTCCCGTCAAAACAGCTTTTCCAATAATATGGGCACCTCTAATAGTAGTTTTGCAAAAGTTGAATTTAATTACACCTACCGACAAACAACAGAAACTGTAGGGTGATGAAGTTGGAGTTCGAATTCTCGACATACGTATGCAGTATGCATCGTCTACATATTGTGCGTACATAGAGATAGCTAAAGTCCATATTACCAAATATGGTCTTTCAAACCATAAATCATTGTGATGACGAGCCTTACAAACACCTTACAAAAACAAAACATGTAAGGAATGCTCGATTTCGTCAGAAGAATACATCTTTGCTGCTCTCAATCTGTATCTCGACATCATTCACATCTTTATGCAAATTCTGTCAATTATCGGGTCTGCTCAGGACTGAATCTACCCCACGGAAGGTCGGTAATTGTTGTAATAGAACCCTGATCTGATATCTAGATTGCTTTTTTAAACAGACACAGAAGAAGAAAAACGTCCAGTTACAATTCACAAACCTTAATATAATCTCATAGTGAAATTACTTATATTAATTTTAATTTTGTTATAATTTTACTCCGTTGAATAAATCCAGCAGCTCAACATAATTGCTAACAATTGCTTTCGTTGGAATAACCGAAAAATCAACATCACAAATATGAACAATGAGTTAGGAATCACGTATGTAAATTTTTCGATTTATTGCACAGTGCTGGAAAACCGGCTACCTTTTCATTCACTCACTTATTTAAGCAAAATATTTGAACAATTTGAGAATAAATCAACAATAATCAACCTAATAAACACTACAAATACGCTTGGCAAAGCTGACCTAAAATGGAATTCTCAACCCAAATTTCATGCATTTTGCAAAAAAGATAAGAAAAATTATTGATAAATTGGTGAAACCATAAGCACTGTAGATGCCAGGGTTAAATGGTTCGTATCTTGTTCTACATAAACATCTTTCGATTGATGCATGAATTTTAACCCTCCGGGATTTTCCGTGAAACTCAAGTGAGCCTAGGTTTTTGTCGGACGTGGAAATTCTTACAAATGTCAATGATACGCAATTTTTTCTCAACAATTATTAACCGCAAAATACCTTTTGATACCAGAAAATGGATTCCTGGAACCATAAAATCCCTGCTACTCTGCAGCCAAGTAGCTCAAGAATTTCCACGTCCGAGTTTTTGTCATATTCATAGAAGCACGAGTCCCTTTAGCACAAACGTAGTTTAGCACAAATGTGATAGGTGCTTTAAGATAGTTAATCATTTTGCATGCAGCAATCAAGCTCAGAGGAGCTCTAGTTGGCACTATTACAGACAGTTGATACACACACATTCATTCACAGGAAAATATATCCACCACGCATTGCTGGTTGCTGTGTTCAATTGCAAATTTTTTTACAAGCCAGTCGATGTATTCTCGTGCGAAGGTGTGTTAAGATAAGCTCGAGCAGGCAACTAACCAATACTTAACACACGATCTCATTTGACTTATGGGAAAACTTTACATTTAATTACTAAACATTTAATTTATGCCTTTGGGTGTTAAGTTAAGTGATTAGTTTATAGATGTATTGTCGTAAACGCTGGGTAAGAAATTGTCCATAATGGGTGGAAAGCGGGGCACCCCATCAAATACATCAGAGTCTGCAACGCCGGAAGCTTTACTTAATAATGTGGTAAAATTATAAAAATTGACAACAAATTTACTATTTTACCAGATAACTAATATTTACCCGTTTACCATACACCCGTTGCAGGTCCTCCAGAACATATTTGAATATTTGGAGTACAAGGATCTGAGGTCATGTCGGAAAGTTGGCAATATAAGCTGGCTTAAAAGCTCAAATAAGGCCTGGTGGCGCTGCACAAAAGTGGTGTTTACTGGAAACAAGCGAGCAACAGAAAGAATCAAGAACTATTTCTATCGAACTAATATTGTGTCAAACGTCACACACTACAGGTTTGAGCATTTTTATCGAGGCGATTTCAACGGATTTTGGGAAACATATGGCTTCTCTATAAAACACTTGGAGCTATTCCGCTGTAACCTCACGTCTGTAGATACGTTTCGGAAACTCGTTTACACTCAGTGTCCAAATTTGGAGAAACTAGTGCTTGAAGGGATTCGTTTTGACAATTACCAAAGTACAAGTGTCACAAAATCCATAGTTTGGCAAGAACCACAGTTCGGATCAAACAAGAACCTAAAACACCTCAAATTTTTTGGCGATGAACCGATAGATATGGCAATGCCTTGGATGGAACTACTGTGCAGTTTTCCAAACTTACAAGCCTTAGAAATCAAGTCAGTCAGAAACATTTACAAAATGATTTCTATCATTCGTTCGCACAACTCCGAAAAAATGAAGTTAAACCATTCCTCTATTCATGTCAAGTTTGATGACGACTGCGAAAATTCTCTCTCTGCGCTTCTTCTCGACCCAAGTCTGGCATTTGAAAATATAGGCATTTCGGTTAAAAATTGTAAACCGAAAATACTGCTACAAATACTGAATTTGCATTCGAAATCCCTCAGAGAACTTTGTGTAAAAGGAAAACACAATGAAAACCCTATAAGCACTGCACCAAGTTCTATGGACAAGCTGGAAAAATTGATTTTTTGCTGGTGTCCGTTCACAGCGGATGTTTTGAAGGTTGCCCCGAACTTGAAAACATTTGTTATCCATTCGGAACAGAGCTCTGCCGATTTGCTGAAACTTGTTGACCCCAATCTCAGGGTCGAAACTGTCAAGGACTTAACGCTGAATATTAAAGGGCCCTGGAGGGACGCACCTAGCCCGGATTTTGATTTCTGGTTTACTGCGTTCCCAAATGTCGAACGTTTTCAAACCGTTGGCCTCAACAATGAAAGATTTTCGATTATTTGTGAGCGATGGACGAAACTTGTCACTTTGAATGTCTCTCATAATTCTAGTGTGGATACTTTTGGGCTCTTGGGGTTTGTTCCGGTGCTAACGCGAGGATTCGCAATCCAAACATTACTAACTTAAAGAGTAGAGATTTTAAATTTCATTCCTGATCATGTTGGCTACAACTTGCCTCGGGGATAAAAACTATTCTAGTTGGCCTTTTTATGATTTATTGCAGATCTACAAGAATTTTCTTTGAGTGCTAAGCCATTCAATAATCAATCAGAGGGGAAATCCCAGGAAATTCAAATGCAAGACAGTTGCGCCATATTAAATGAGCTAAAAGGACTCCACCGCCTCAAAAAGTTTGAGCTGAATCATTATAAGGTAATATTTGGTTATTTTTAGTTTACTAATTCTGTTGCATGACAAAAGATTACACTATTGATGTTTTTGTAGATTTTCAAACCCTATATTTCTGTAAATTGTCTTTTAGCTCAAGTATCCAAAGAGAGGTTGGCCGAAATTGTTCGCCAAATATCCAGGCCACTAAATAAACAAAGCTGGAAGTTCAACGCCTTCCATCTACAAGTCTTGGTTATTGTGCAATTAACGACTACATTATACAATGTCCGTAAAATAGAACTAGTTTTCAAACCCAAAACTATTTTTCCTCCACGGCGAAAACGAAACCGCACATGAAATTTAGTTTTTAAACTTTTATATTTGGCCGGCGGCTATGAAAGTTGTTTAGCACTGACGATTTTATCTTAATTTTAGGTCAGGTTAAGTATTTTCTTAAAACTGTATAGGTTAGATGAATTTTAATATTTTTGCAATTAAGAATAATCTAATTTTACCTTTTCATGTCTTTTTTTGTAAGACTTTTTGCAGTTATATGGTTCAGCAAGATGATTTGAAGGGTTGCTTTGAATTAGATTTCACGGACAACAAATACTGACATTTATAAATTTATGTCCTGTGGGGCTTCGTTTTCGCCGTGGAGGAAAAATAGTTTTAGTTTTGACCAAAACTAGTTTTCCAAAACTTTTGTTGTAAATACCTGACTGCGTGCGAAAATAATGAATGAAAATAAAACAAGCATGAATATCTTGATATACGGACCAGCATTATCAATTTCGCACAATAAAACAAAATTATACCGCTGAGTGGCAGGTCATAAAATTGGTACTCGTAAAATTGATTCGTATCAATCATAATAATGTGGCAAATATAAGCTAACCAGCAACAGGCGTGCAGTCAAGCTCGTAAATCTGACACATTCAATAGTCTAAACACGCCATTGGCATATCGAGATCTTGATCCAGAAGGGGGCAAATTTTTTCACTAATATATTAGAAAACAAGGTCGAACTATTTTCGACATGTTCCAAATATTTGCATATTCTGAAGGCATTTTCATTAATTTGAACTGTGTTTTGCCCATTTTTGTTTATTATGAGGCTTCAAAAACCATATTTTGCGTATTTTGGCAGGAAAAAGAAGAAAGCTGAACAATTCCAAAACGTTGACATTGTAACAGTTCCCCTTGGGTACCGACAATCAATTGCTGATCAATTTGGGTCATTGATAAATGCTGCCATTGAAGATGGTTGGCCGTGAGCATGACCTTGTACATAGTACAAGAAAAATTATAAAAATGAAAAATGCTAACATGATTTTACGCTCACATTTTTACCTCGAGACCATTTTTATTGAAAAATACTCAACTGTAAATTAACGTTCATACTATTACCATGTTTTATCCGCAGCAAAAAATTGTCAGCAGGAACTGAATTTGAAAGAAAAATTATTTCATTCAAAGTACAACACGCCGGAGACAATGCAAAACCATCTATGTTCACAGAGATAAATATCAATTTATCAAGATATTGCTGAATTCGTGCTGTATAGTTTCCAGTCAGTCGAATGAGTTGTTAATTTGAAAACAGCGACCAGACGTTTGATTCTTAGTAGGGTTGAAGTATGGATAAGAAATTGAACACTTTCTTCTGCATTAACGGCTTGCGAGGATATCAACATTCTGCAGGGTTTATGTGCGTGTATATCATGTGCACTTTCAAAAATTCCAGAGCGTTCGTCGTGTCTGTACAGCCCACAAAGTTGGTTCAAATATGGTTACAGGATGGTCTACTGACAGATATGGTCTACTAAAATACGGACGACAATTATTAAAACCTACATGCAAACGGCTTCCACGCAAGCATCTGACTTCCCCAATCCCCAATCTAACCATTAGAATATAAGCAACAGCAAAAACAAACAACATCAACTGCACTTGTGCTTTTACGTCTTGGTTTCGGTGACCAAAAAGGATTAACACGGTTCGCAGTTTTTATGATTGGCCAAAAAACCAGTACTGTACACTCGGGTGACAGCATCGAATCCTGTCAGTTTGCGACTAGAAAGCTGGATGGAAGCAAGAAACAATATTTGCATCTCGGAGGCGGATTAATTTTAACACAACGCTGCAAAATGGCAAAACGGTGATACATATTTTCATATTTCAAACCAGCCTTAAGTTTTTGCATTCCACGATTTTGTAAAACAAATTAAAAAAATTAATTAGGAACCCGTCAGATGAATCAAAATGTGAAGGAGGCCACACGGATGTGTTCACCTGCTCAAAAAATCCGTTCACGAATGAATACGTAAGATTTTTGGGCTCTAGGCTAATACCAACTACCTCTGTAACACATTTACTTATAAATTTAGTCAACCGGCGGGAAGTTCGTGTCAAGTATGCTTTGATACCTCTGTTTCCAGATTTTGATGGACTTGGTAAAGTATTTGCCTCTCCCGTGTTTAAAAGATCTGAGACGTGTTACAAAAGATGGGAGAAAAGTTGTTGACAATGCTATACGAAGGCGGCAGGTTGTATGCCTTGAGACTAGAAGCGACTTTTGCATCTACCTAGAAAAATATGGAGACATTCCGGAAACCGGCCACCGACAGTTCCAAATAAACGAGGTCGATTTTACTGGACTTCTGAGCACAAAGAACAAGACATTTTGGGAATTGTTCGGTCCAAAAATAGCCATGCTGGAGTTCACTAACCGTGAGATATTCTGGTACGACATTGTGAATGTTGTTGGAGACCTGCCTGAAATTACGAAATTAGACTTACATTATACACCTAGAAACACTTCACAATTGTGTGACAAACCACCACCCCCTGTTACACGTTCCATAATGATTCAACTCAGATCCATCCCAGCAAGGCACGAAGATGCTGTCGACGCAGTTTGCACTATGTTCAGACTGTTTCCACGCATACAAGCCCTGAGCTTCCGCGAAATAGAGGATGAAGAGATGCTAAAACATGTCGCAGGAGTACTCCTCCGCGCAATTGTCATTGTCGACATCAAACTGGAGAATCTGAAGTGCTTGGGAGTGCCTTTTATTATTACTAGGGATATTGAATCATATTTGAATCAGGTAACTCTTCCCCTTCAAAAGTTGTCCATCATGATCATGGAACCCATAGAGCACAAAATATTGGAAAATTTCTTTGCCCGACTGTCGTGCACTCTTACAACACTGACAATCCTTTTCCCTTGGCATGATCCATGGATGCCTTCAGATTGGATCGAGAACGCAATTAACACACTTGGTAGCTTGAGTAATCTCAGATTCCTTCGTCTTTTTGGGGCATGTGGGAACCTGTGCATTCTAAAGCATCTTCAGGTGCTCGAAGAACTGAGCCTGAAAAACTATGTTCTATTGGACGCAACTGGAAAATACGATCGGGCATCAACGAGTGATGTATGCGCCAACCAAAAAATCAACAAGATAAGCATAGAAACCGACGACTGCACTGACAACCCGGATTTTAATGGTCAGCTCCTCAAATCCCTTCTCCGCATTTGCAACAACATAATGTTTCTAGAAATCGAACATGTTAACGACCAGATTCTGCTCGAGATTTATCTACAAATGCCACAACTGAAGCTACTGCATCTTTCCAATGCCAAATGCACAGACGCCGGGGTGACAGGTATATCAGCAGAGCGTCTGGAATTTGTTTCAACTTTGGCACCACACCCATCAGACGTTATCCTCAGGGATAATCTGTCAATCGGCTGTCTCCAGAGTATGTTTTTTGCGTTGATAATCATTCAGTAGTTCTAGCAACCCACGATAACTTCCCTGATAATTGATTTGACGGATTCCGTTTTAGATTTGACGACAATATCTATCAAGGGTGCTCCTCTTACTGATCGCTCAATAATCCTGGGACTGTGCGATTGCAAGCGTCTAACAACAATTTGCTTTCAGAATGCTATGGTGAGAATAATCGTTACATACAATGATTTATGTGAACAATAATCATCTCAACACTAATTTGTGCTTTTGTACAATTTGTATGCTCGGTAATGCGTACTCATTCTGTTTCCCATTTGCCACTCAGATAACAAATACCGCACTGAAGGAACTTCGGAAAGCAGTTGGACGCAAACTCGTTGTACAGGTGACAGATTGTCCACTGATAAACCCGTCTGAAAATATATGTCATGAAAAGACTTCCGAATCTTTGCGCTCACCCCATGAATTACCCCCGCCAACCAAGTCACGAGAACCGCAAGTTCGAGAGATTTTAAGAGTCGGGTTTAGCGGAATATACCCATACAACGATAACCTCCTAGAACCGAGGAAATTCTCCGCGGATTCAATGTTTCATTGGCATTCCAGGAGTAGAATTGACCTGCAGCGCAACATCCCTTTTTTTGAAATACTCGGTAAAATTGGAGCTAAGCACTTTAAAAAGTTGTTCATTGACAAAAATTACAATGACATTTCTCGTAGCGAATATGGTTCAGCTAAAGAACTCCTCAAACACGAAGTCCGAGTACCCAGCGAAGATATTTCAACTTACAAGGATCTAAACACAACTCCAACACATATTCCGCAAGTTTTCATAAGCCGGATGTTGAGATCATGTCTCACCATACGAGATGTTTACGAGTGGTTAGTTTCCCTGGAGTCAGAAACTTAACAATACAATGCCACACATTCGTTACCCTAATACCGATAATTAAGAATAAAAGACTTATCAAACTAATGTTACTGTTTTACATGCATTCTTGCCCACTGGAATAATTCATGCTCTTCCTAATTATATTTCGACTATCAACTTCAGTCAATAGCACAGAAATCCAACCAACCTTAAAAAACTAACAATCACATCATCATCATTAGAAAAAACAAAAATGGCGTTTGTAGGTTACCTGTGGAACCAGTCACTTTTTAGCTGGCCCGATAATAGCATATTGGCTTGTCCTTCTTGTGCTCATGCAAAATGTGAAAATGATCACGCATAATTTATGTGGGAAATGTATGAAGGGTACACACACTTCCGAAGGACGCGTATCATTCTTTATATTTAATACTATTTGCAATAAGGACATCACCTAATTCATCGATATGTTCGTAAAAGGGCCATAAAAAAGAATCTCAATGCAAATGCATGATGATCAATGTTTGGAGTTCAGTCAGACAAACGCGTTTATTCTTCGCAGGAGCTAGATGATTGGTTGGAGGCGGAAAATTACTGACATCACTTCCTGTGAATTTTAACGTATGGGGAATTGCAGTAGCTCGGTTGTTAGTTAAACACGTATATGTAATGCACTACGAAGAAGGCGCACAGATTTTCATTTTGGCACGAATACTAGAGTGATCAGGTACTTATACCAACATCTCGCACAAACTCCCATTTAATACCTCAACGTTCTCAGGGGAGAAAACATCTGAAAAGCACGCTGGCTTGTCCGAGCTTGTCTGCACTTATAGCTGGCGCAAAAAAGTGGGAAGCTTTGTCCGTCAAATTTGTGTGAGTTGATCAAAGTGAGAGGATCAAGATAACAAATATAATGAAGCGCACCCAACGAGCCAACTTACCACCAAATGAGCCAAGTAAAGGGAATGCCATTCCAGCCATTCTGGTTCCGGAAGAAGAAATTGACACACCAAACGCACTGCTCAATGATCTCGTAAGCTACTGCAATATATTCAGTTGTTAATGCTATACGGGCAGTTACACGCACAGTTACGGATTCACGCACAACAATAATATGTCGTGAATACTTTTATTTTGAATCATTGCAGGTGCTTGAGAATATTTTTGGACATTTAAACTTTGAAGACCTGCAGTCATGCAGACAAGTAGGGAATTGTCAGTGGTTAAAAAATTTAAAGAAGGCATGGTGGTCTCAAACAAAAGTAATATTTAGATCGAATCAGGAAATTAAAGCAAAACTCGTGGATTATCTCAGTCAGCCCGAGATTGTGCCAAGAGTCACAAACTACGGGTTCCATCATGTTTTCCTTGACAGAACACAGGAACTGACTCACTTTTGGACTGATATTGGTCATTCCATAAAACACTTGGAACTCCTATTCGTGTTTTTTTCGTCTCGGGACAATTTTTGCCGACTTATTTTCTCACAGTGTCCCAATCTGGAAAAACTGGTTGTTGGGTGCTGGGGATTTGATAACATGGAGGGTAAATCGGAGACATTGAATCCTCAATTCGACCAACACGCAAAATTGAAATACTTGGAGTCAGGCAGTGAAGAGCTTCCCATTCCTTGGCCGGAATTGTTATCGCACTTACCAAGTTTGCAGGTACTACATTGTACTATTTTAAATATGTTGATAAATCCGTAAGCTTTTGCTAATATTATATCTGTGTGGCTACAGAGCTTTCTAAGAATATTAATTTCCTTTAGGCTTTGAAAGTACGCACAAGCGGGCATGACATTTACAAAATCATTTCAGATATTCGGCAGAGGAATCAAAAGTCATTAAAATTGAAGCAGATCGAGGTATACGGGTTAGTTGGTGAATACGACAGGTCAACCCGCTCTGTATTGTTAGACACGAAGCTCCCGCTCGAAAGTATACACATTGAAAAGACAACCTGTCAGCATGAAACATTTCAGAATATTTTGAAGTTGCGTAGCAAAACTTTAAAGGAATTATCTGTAAGGTATCACGGATCAATTGTTACACCTTCTTCACATGATAACAAAGAAGTATCACTATCGGAGCCCCTTGATAAGTTGGAAAAGTTGGAAGTCATCCATTGTGTATTTACAGCGGATATTTTTAAAAACATTCCAAATGTGAGAATAGTTTCACTTGAGTACCACCACTCCCTACATACTTTGCTACCAGAGGCGGTCTCCAACCTTAAAATCAATTCATGTACGGAGTTGTCGATACGAATACACAAACGAAACTGTGACGAGCATAAGCAGGACCTCGAATTTTTCATGAACCTTTTCCCGAAAGTGGAGAAACTAAAAGTCATCGACATTACCAATTCGCAATTTGCGAGTATTTGTGAACGATGGAAAGGTCTCAGGCTTTTTGACTGCGATAGGCTCAGTCGAGTGGATGTTACAGGGTTGTTGGGATATGACCCGGCCATGGTTTCAACTGGGATTCGTCAACCCAACATTGTAGACCTGAGAGGTAACTTTTGAAAACTAGTATGGTGGTGAACAATTGTCACCATCGCGAGAAACTAATGACAGAAATTAAATTTAATTAAATACAGATCTGCGGTATTTTGCAATGACCGGCCTTAATGGAATGGAAATGAATCATGCTCACATATTGCGCAAAGAATTACAAGGGCTGCAAAAGCTCAAAAAGTTCTGCCTCATCAATTACAAGGTAGATATTGCATAGACCGATAAAGATAAACTAAGCCTCATATTGGCTATTTGTCCGGTTTTCCGGAAATATATCCTATTTAAATCCTGCGTGTTTTGTTTATTTCAAGATTTCGCCAATCGATGGAAACTGGAAGAATATCTTTGCAGAATATCGCGAGAATCTACGTGCAAAAAGAGAAATTAGAGTAGTCGGGGCAGCATTGGATCTTCGTTTTAACACACAAGATTCGTTGTCACCTTAATCAAATAGTATTTTTTGTATCATAAATTCTTTGTCAATGTACAAACAAATTTTTCTATGAAAATAAATCACAATTCCATTCAATGAATGCAAAAGTCATGCTGCCTCCATGTTTCATACTTAGATTGATATGACATTGGCGTTTACGATTTTTCATAGCTGAATTTTTGCACACAAAGAAAGTAAGACATGCTGTAAGTATAAAACCAAGTAATTTTCGCAATGGTGATTCTTATGTGGGCGAGCATGAAAGATTGTTGATGGTATTTTTTAAAGCTTCCTATACGTATTTTTGGGTGTTCAGGATTCTGCTGCTAGCATGCATGCGCCACATGTAGTCCTTTGCTATTTTCCATATGGATTGTCATGATCATGCTAGGTACTGCGCCTATCAAGCGGAAAAGTAATTCATAATTTATAATTTGCAGCACTTTTTGACTACAGAATCAAAATTGAGACAACCATATGAGCATTTTTGACTGTTTTTTATGTATTATTTATTATTGTTCAGCAATGTGGGAACAACGAGCAACAACATAGAACAAGCTAGGTGTCAACTGTTTCTTTTCAAACTTCATCGTACAACATGTAGTTCAATCACATTTTGATTACTCGGAGGCTCCTGATTCTCGAAGCACCCCGTGAAACCATTCAGACTAGCATCAACAGTTTTCAATCGCTTTTTAAAGTAAGCGATGTAGATGTAAATGTAGCCATTGTGTATTAATGCATCCCCGTCAAAACCTCTCGATTCATGCAATGCCAAATTCATCCACTGACAATAAGTAAGAGAGTTCGAAACAAAGTCAAAAGACCAAGTATAACTATAGTATTGCCATCAGATGAGCAACAATTAATCCACAAGCCCAACTGAAGATGAGCATGACATTGATTCAGTCACAGACTAAAGAATTGGATCTATTCCATGAGCCAAGCTATCAATCACAAACAAGCAAGCCGTTCACATACAGTTTCATTTAAATCCCATCCTTCCTACAACAACGACAACTACGACTCGAGAACATCATCACCATCGCAAACTAAATCATAAAAATAAATAATAAGTAAAACTCAAGCAGTGTCGTTTGTGCATGCCATATATGGTTAAAAGAGCTGGAATGAGTCTGGCCACGAAACACCAAGCCAACAGGACTTCCTCCCAAACATACTTATGTAATGTATGAGTGTGATGCACCGTACTGTAAAGCATGCATAGAGTAAGCTTTTCTGTGCCTCTAGGTTTGTGGGGGCATTAATAATGCATGCGTGTTGCATGCTTCTATTCTTATTCCTGTCTCCAGGTAGCCGGCTACATTATAATCTAGGTATACATAAGCGGTCAACGCCAATGCACTTTTCATAAATGCACTTTTCAGATTCTTGATTCGAATCATCTAATATACACTTAACACGTGCATGCTTCAATTATTGCGGACGTTTTCCTCTTTAGCACAGTTCAGCCAGCACATAGCAAACGATCTTCGATCGACAATCGAAGTGCAAGTTGTAGCAAGTAGCAAGAGATGCAATCGTTTTTCTTATCGCAAAATGCAAATTGCGCTCAGCTCATACCAAACTAGACCTATGAACTAGGGATATTATAGCTGCAAAAATACGATGAGAATGGATGGATAATTGAGACAAAGCAACACTCAGGTAGTCTCGGAATGAGCACTCTTGCTCCTTTGTTGGGAAAAGATGCATCTAGAAACGCCAAAACTATCAATGCTTTATGATGTCTTGCCTCGATACCGTATTTACTCAAATTAAAACCCATATTTTAATATTACGCCTTTCGGGGTTGCTAAACATTAAAGTAGTTCCACTGTTGAAATTGAACATGATGGTAAATCTCGGGTGGGAATGGTGCAGTATTGCATACCTCCAGTTTAATGCTTTTTAAACAATTGTGTGGCTTACAAAGCCACAACCAGAAATTCCCTAATTTCCGCCATCCCATTTAGGAATAAGATTTTTTAGAATTAGCAACCAGGCGAGTTACTTGAGCAATTACGGTATGAGCTTGTGTTGCAAGCTGTGGTGTTGCTGCTGAGTTCTTATCGCTCTTTGCAACCGGAAGATCATATCTACTCTGGAGCTCTTCAACCAATTCATTTTCTTCAGCCACCGAGATAAACCAACTGATATGCATAGTGTGACAGCCAGCAGCAACACCTATCATCCTATGATCATTAGGCACCATTAAGCACCAAACATGAACCTTATACAATGCAGCCACAACATTGCTTACCCGTAAATTAATTTCAAATGCCGAAAATGAATATTAAGGATTAATTTATGCAAATGTCGTTGTCGGTGTCCCATCGCCATGTTGCTGCTCAAAAAAGCTGCTGCTAGGCCTTTCGTTACTGCGACACGGTATGAGAGGAAAGAAGAAGCATGCTGGAGAATTGAAGAGATACAGGCAGTCAGATGAAGAGTTTTTTCACACAGGATTACCTGGAGCCCTTTACAGATTAATTATCGTTCGAAATCATTCGCCACCGACAATTATGAGTGCCCGGATCGCGTGTTGTTAAACACAATTCAGGGGAGGTTTCCTTCAACAGTATGCCTACTGCCATCAGTCCATCAGTCACGGATTCTTTTTAATCCACAAGTATACTTTTTTTGTGAATTTGGTTCCATCGCTCTTCTGTATTTTTCCCACATAACATAATATTACCCGGTAAGTGACCAATACTTTTACGGACCTTAGCATGCATAAAACATGAATGCAATGAATTCGTTTTCCGTTTTTCCTATTTTCGAATGTATGAGACGTAAAGCAATTATTCTTGATGCATTTTTAGCACCAGTTTTGTGTATAAAGAACTTGCTCATAACAAAGATTTTATTTCTGGTTTTTAGGGAAAGGATAATCAGGGGAAAATTAAAGGAACATTAAACGGGAAATTGTGTCTGTCCCCAAGGTTGCACCCACTGCCAGGATGGAGAGAAGGGCAATACAAAGGGCTAACCGTCGGATGCTAAACTGCTACCACCCGGGCTGTCCGATACGCTGCGGAACTCCAAGAGCGCTCAACCGCCATATGAGGCTTCATCTTCCCCAGACAACTTATTTCTGCAACCTGTGCGAGGAAAGCTTTTTCCACTATAACGCGTGGCATTATCACCAAAGATTTCACAGAGACGATAACCCTATTCATTGTCAATATTGCACATGCAATTTTCAAACTGCACGACAACATTTCAATCATCTAAAAAGGGCTCATCGGGCAAATATAGTTTATAATGGTCAGCAGTGGCAACCTCAGCAAGTGCAAAACGGGCAGTGGCGACATGAACAATGGCTGCATCAACAGTTTTTTGACCCACAAATGGCCCAGCCACATCCCGTCGAGGGATTTAACTTCCAGCACCAGGAACAGGAGCAACAGCAACAGTTTCAGCAGCAGTTTCAGCATCAGTTTCAGCAACAGCATCCGTTCCAACCACAGCATCCGGTCGAGCAACACCATCCGTTACTGCAAAACCAGCTTCAGTAGTGCAAAGATACAATAAGGTTCAAAAGACGTTTAACTGATAGCAAGACTGCTGAGACAGATGATGTGCAGTGAAATACTATTATCATAAAATACAGGTATGGAAGGAAGTAGAACTAATTATTCATTAGCCTTTACGTTAAAAATATTCAGAAATTAAGATAAACCGGTGTTCATGAGACAATATGCTTGATGGGCGAAAATATTCGCAAAGTTGAAGTGACATTAATTCTGGGTGGGTTTTAAATGTGTAGTTCCGCTTTATCTTCATTTGATTAATTAAACACGGAATGCGCGATAGTTCCAAGGAGTCTCGGAAAATCTCTGAGACTGTTTGGAAAATTTCGCACATTTTGTTCAAAGTTTTTTTAGTTCCAATTAGCTTCTAGATGGATTTTTGATTTTTGGAACTCACATTTCAAAATCACCCACATTATATTTCATTTCAAATTGGTGCATTGTTTCAATCCCATCATGCATGCAAATGTCGCATGTCACATGTCAATTGTATATAGTATAGCTTAGTAGCAGCATTTTGTACTATTCTACCATAATGATACTACTACTAGCTAATTAATTCATTTAAATTAGTTGTACAAATAATTAAAATTTGAACTTATCTTATTACAAAAGTTAATTCACATTATTTCTTTATTCAGTATGCTTAAACAAAATGTGTGAAAATACTAATCCGTCTTCTGATTGGTAATTAAAACTAATACTGTACAAAAAATTAAAATTTGATTAAAACTTCGCGATTCTATCTAAATACATTTACTTAAGTTTAAGTAACTAAAATACATTAACTGTTTTGTTAAGATCAGTTTGCGCTGCATACTTCAATCTCATCCTGGCATCATAACTGCTGCTAAATATTGTTGAGCAAAGTGCAAGGCAATCCAGTAGAATGTAGCTCCGCGTACTCTTGTTTCAACTAGCATACTGTTTTTCGCAAATGGCAGAAGGCATGGCCATACACTGAATACGCAATGGGTTTGGCACTCCTTCGTACTAATAAAAACTAAACTAAAAACAAGATTCTAATAAAAACCAGCTAATATCGGTGCAAAACCTATCCTGTGAACTTTCCCGGTAGACGTTATCGCTGACATGTTATTGAAACTTTCACGTAAGCTCTAGTATCTGTCTTAAAACAAACTCAACATAAGACAAATGCCGAGCCTACTGAGAAAAAATCAACAATTACCGCATTTTACACTGCTGCGAGATCACCCATTCCGCCAGACAGCAATACTCCTTCGTATGAGACTACCTTTGAGAATGCTTCGTAGATGTTTTACTAATGCAATTTTCCTGAAAAGAAGTTTCAATCCTTGATTGAAAAGCCCTTTGAATACAGGTATAATGTGCAAAAACACGTCATGTTTCTACAGAAGCCCAATTTTGGGACGAGTAGGTTAAACTAGAACTGAAATATTGAAATATTTTGATCACATAATCTTCAAATTTTCATTTTTTGGACTTGCTGAAACATGCTACAAGAAGCTAAAACGTTTGTCAATAACATCCGGTACACGGTTTTTGCTAATCAGGTCAGGGGCACCTCAAAAGACTAGCCTGCGTTCCCACAGGGGCACACTGAGACACTCAAATACCGTCAATTATTTTTACTATGGATACTATACTGTTAGAAACACTAAATACAGAACCAATATTAAACCTTATTACTGCTTGACGTGACAATTGAGCATTGTAAAAAATTATATATGAAGTATTTTTGACCTACATTTATTGCGGAACTAGTAACAAATCTCCTCCGTGGAGTATCATCTACGATTAGCAAAAAAACCTACTTGGAGTGTAACGTATTGTGTCCAATCGCAAATAGAGCCCTGCGCTTGCTCTGAGACTTCTTTATATACAGAAAAAACTGGACTTGAAGACCGAAATTTGAATTAACCCTAATCTTTCTGAATTGTTGTGTTGATGTGTTGATTGTTGATTATATCTGCGTTCAAAACTAAATTAATTGTGATGCAAATTAATTCGGTTTTCCGGTCAGTATTTTTTGATAATCTCTTTTAGAAAAAACCCCAAGAGTGTTTGCGTTACAGGTAACATCAGGTATTGTCATTTGATAGCCCCTTCTTATGCTCCAGTGGAGGAGTGCAGAGGAACCAATAGTGCTTTAACCAATACCAATTATCCATCAGAGCATGTTAGTTAATCAACCAACATATTTCATTTGATTTTATGGAAACCCGAACCATCGTTATTTAATGAAATCGAGGTTTACAAGAGGGCTTCCTCATGCAAGTTGAAGCATGTCACACTCAATATTCAATGAAAAAAAAGCGTTAAATATTTATGTTTTCTCAAATCAGCAGCCAGCATGCAACAAGCGCAACATTTTTAAAAGGACGAAACAAAATATAGCACAACCACGCACAATCTCGACGCGTTCAGTGATCTTGGAAATGTGAGACTCCAACAAAATCGGAGATCTTGATCTGTGGTAAATAGGAAAAATGTAATCCTCCTTGCTTGTTAAGAATCTAGTTTTGTAACAGTTCGAACAATATAACTGACAACATGACGGAATGCGCAGACAAACGTGTCCTCCAAACATACGTTTATCGCATATGACACATGTACTTCCACTGTTACCGGCGAATTCATCTGCAGACACATACATTCATAATTAATTTGGACTGTGACTAATTTATGAATTTCTGAATTTCAAATTGAATTTTGATGCATGTTTTGTTACCTGGCTTGGCTTGGTTTCAGTTGTCGGTAGTTGTTGTTTTGTCTCTTTTTGCTGATTAAGGCAAACACATGAATCGAGGGACAAAATCTGTCTCCAATCCAATTTCGTCCACGAATTTGGTCTAGGAAGCATTCCTTGCAGCAATTTACATTTTGGCAACATAGACAAACATTCCTCGGATCAGTGTTTTGAAACACCAGTTGCAACGAACGTTGAAATTAAACCCATAATCCCTTGTCAAGGTTAAAGCCGCACGGTTACGTAATTAAAATCAAAGTAGGCATTAAGATGTATGATAAATGTTGGAAATATTTAGTAAATACGGAAGTAAAATTTTAATATATACCAATTTCCAGTTTTAGAGGTAGTGCCAGAAACATTTCTTGAACATTTTTTGCATACAATATGTCCGTTTGAGCACTGAAAAATTATTTGTCTAGGAGCATCTAAACAAACTGGGCACGAAAACGTTTCTTCTAAAATCTTCGGATCCATAATTTAGAGTTCTTGTGTACCTTGCACTTAAATAAAATGGTACAGTTAGTCCAAGCCCAAGCTAGTAAACTACATGGTGAAATCTCCACAGTTGCCCTTAATCAGTCATAATTTACCCATTTGATAAATCACAAATTCTCTTTATCTCTTAGACATTGAACTTGAAGCTGCTTTTCATGTTTTTGTCACTACAGTTTTCGATACCACACACACAGATTTTATTTGGTTGCACAATTCAGATGCATGCTATTAATTACCGGAGTTCAAGAGTCAACTTTCTATTCCTATCAAACATTCAATTCGTTAACATGCTGTTAACAACACTGTTGCTTAAAAAATCACGCATTGACAATATCAACTCGTCGACTTGTTTGTGATGTGGCCGTGGAGGTTTCCAAAGTGAAAAGTTTTTACAAACTACGAGTTGGCTTTATGGTAATAATTCTTTTGGTATGACGAAAAAATATTTAGCTTCTGAAAATTACATGAAGACAAATCGCATACGTCTTCGCTTTCTACGCTTAAAAATATTATATTAAAATTAGAATGAATAGTTAGGACAAGCGCACGGGAGCATGAGGATTCAATCAACAGAATAAAAAATGTTTCGTGCAAACAGTTCAAACAAAACCCATTGTGATTCATTCAATCATGACATTTACTGTATCATACATGCATTCCAATGAACACAAAATTCTGACGATATATAAAGTTACTGCATCTACATTCTCAGCAGCCTTTGGTTGATGCATTTAAGGGAATATCTACAAACTGTGACCACTTACGTCAACACAACAATTATATATCTGTGAAGCATCATGACGTCCTACACACTAGTGAGTTCTGATAGCATGTTTGACATAGATCATGGTGTCGTGAGTATGTCACACACTCTAAAGAACATGCTGGATGCGGTTGGAGACGCAAAAAACGACAAGACAAATATAGTTCCGATTCCAAATGTTAGCACGAAAACTCTGGGGAAAATAGTAGAATGGGCCACACTGCATAAGGTAATCATGTGATGAAAAATTATTGTTAGGTTAAGAAAAGTTATTGCTAAAGCTCATGGCTACCATTTCATGGTTTCGTTCTCGGTCGTTCTCGTTCCCAAGGATGAAGTCGCTAGCATTATTGATAGGACAAAAATGGAGGGCATAGACAAAATGCATGAGGGCTTTGCAAAAATGGACTTGCTGGAAGTTGACCAGAGCACGTTGCTTGATATTATTCTGGTAAGGGTGACATCACTGGCCCACAACCATTTCAAAACATTTCAACTACAAAACAAAAGATTTCATTTGCACAAAATATGAATAGGCCACCAACTATTTGGACATTCCTTCAATGTTTACGGTTGCCTGCAAAACACTTGGAAATACCTTAAAGGGATGCACGGCAGATGAAATAAGAACAAAATTTGCCATTTCAAACGACTTAACGGAAGAAGAGGAGAACATGATCCGTTATGAAAATCAGTGGTGTCACGATTTTGACGAGACATTGTAAGGCATATCATTGCATTTCCATTATAATTTGGCAAGCCGTTTACAAGGATGGAAGAAATAGACAATATCGGAAATTCCACATGCAATAATTACTTGACATTCGACAAATTACTTCTACTACAAAATATTTCTACCAATTATATGTATTTCTTATTTGCTAGAAGCGTAGTTGCGATTAAATAGTTGTTGTATTCGGTATTCACTAATGCGTACAATGAAACATGCCCTTTGAAATGTTTCAAAAACTTAATAAAATCCTCTGCTCTACGGTGGACATACGCAGGTTATACAGCAAAATACAAAGGTAATGAGATGTATTTAAGAGAGATTGCAACTCGTGTCAATTGCATGCTGTTTGAGTTCTGTTGCTGCACAGTGCAAACGTGGTGGCGGATGTTTGCAACAAAGTTGCGCAAAAAGCATCTAACATGTGTGATCAAGAACCTGCCCTGCCACTATGGCCCAACTTATATTCTGCCTATAATATGTAATGAAGTCCAGATCTTCTGTAAAATACAATGCATATCGACATTACACCGTTGTTAAAGACCACGTAACTGTTCTGCTGCTTACACTCTTTGTTGCTAAACTTTGTTGATTATTCCCACTGTAGTGAAAGTCCATAAAAAGCGTCGGGAGTCACCGTGACCGCTTGCATTCTAATTTTGCCTTTGTAACGAGTGAAACCCTTAACAAGCACGTGTATGCACAAACCACCTAAAGTGCTCTTTCAAAGCGAAGATATGGAAACGGACCCGCCACCAGCTACTGTCACGACAGGGGTACACAAATCGCAGCCCATTATCAATTGATTGTTAGTGATTATATTTTCTTAGACGTACATACTTGTGACGTACTCATTTGAAATTGTAGTTTGCAGTGGAAAAGCGCACATGCAGATGGAAAATTGCGTCTTTTGATGCGGTGCGAAGTAACCAGGAGTACATAAATTCACAGGAGGCTAGATTTAAGTTTCACACCTCGAGCGGGGAAACAGAGTGGAAATTTTTCCTCTTCATGCTGCCAGAGGAAACGTTGGCTTCTGGACAGAATAATTGGATTGGGTTTGGTTACCAATGTACGAGGTGGCCGACTTGCAGGAACCAAGTTACCGCTTCGTTTGAGATACTTGTTGGAAACAAATGTTTCAAAAGCGATACGTATACATACGGTAAGCGAATTTACTGATCAAAGGCTTTCAGTTCCAAAACCCGAAAGGAAAGCCACAACAAAGAGCGATTTAAAAATGGTTCCTAATTTTGAATAAATTTGAAGCACACAAGTCCAACTTTTGGGGTGAAGTGAGAGGATGGAATCAAATTTTCCGCAAAGACGCACAGTTGGAAGAACTACATCTGGAGGGCGGAGACTTGGTGATTGATATTGTCGCGCACATTTACGGTCCCATCTACATTGCCTCCACAGAGAGGGAAAAGTTTGAGGTACCACTCCAGGTTACGAACAAGATTATTGCAAAACTGCAATCCGACTTGAAGAAGCTGACCTATTACTATCCACCCGCGTCTGAAGAGATCATCAAAATCGTATCTGGGGACAAGCAGGAATTTTTTTTCCCTAAGAGCATGCTATCAGGTACGCTGTTTTTCAAATTAACAACTATCGAAGTATTCATTTTACCCAAATTCCAAATCCGAGTATATTTCTGCTACTGTGTTTTTTCCTTGTCACTTTCTCAGTTCGAAGCGACATGTTCGAAAAATTGCTGGGATCCGAATTCATAGAGACAAAGAATGGCGAAATTCATGTTGAAGAATTGTCGGGGTCGACATTACAGGTCATTCTAGGCTACATAAACAACGGAGAGATACAAGGTGAATGGAGCAAGAAAGAAGTGGTTGTAGAATTAACGTATGCAGCGGGAAAATACCAGCTCTTGGAACTTACGGAATATCTTAACCATTTGCTTGGAGACATTTGCTGCAAAGAAACATGTGGACCGCTGCTCAGTTTGACCAAGAAGCTAGGAATGCAAAAAGCTTATGCAAGGATACAAGATTGGATTCAGTCCTATTTTGGTGATTCTGCGAATGATATGGTTGCCACCTTCGAATCAATGTACCGTGAACGATGTCCATGAATTTTAAACCGAAATTAGTAAAGTTACATCACAGTTACCTCCTACACACAGCAACACAGTTTCTTCATGGAAGATTATAATTTATAACGAGAATAATCAAAGAAACGTAATCCGACCTTCTTAGCTTTGATTCTTTTTGCATTCTGTGTCATGTTGCGTTAACTTTTTGCATTCTAAAGCTCATCAAGTAATTGGTTATTCTTATTACAGTCACACTTGAACAGAGGGAAATGAAATGAATAAAAGTGTTTATTAGTTGCTGGAATTTTTTACACTGAATATGTTTAACAGTATAAATGCAAATGATACAGACAGGTCAAGTACATTTATTATTAATTTTTACAAGACCTTCAACCTACAAGATAATTTCCACATTTCGAGGATGGGATTCCTTGTCTTGCATACATGCTTGCATGCGACCTGCAGGTACTTTTCCTTTGAAACACAGGTATGAGACTTGCCACAAAGGCCTGGTAGCATTTTCCGATTCCAGAATGAGCAGTTCCATTTTACTGCACAGGCAGCCATAGTGGTTATCATGGCTTTAAAGAAGAAGTATCATAACGAGGATTGAAATTGCTAACCTTCGTTTAAAACACTTGTGGATGGTGGTGTAATGCAGGACGGATGGGAATAGACATCAGTAGTTGGTCAGCATTCATTCTTGTTGTATTAAATCCCTCTAAATGCCTTAAAAACCAACCTAACATTAGTTGAACACGAATCATGAGTTTGAGGTTATACCTATCAACATCGAGCATGTAATAAAATGGAGATGCAGATTCACTCCGCTGATCACTGTCCTAGAGACAAAACCGTTTGCAGGCTATATAGTTGGTATGTGCAATGGTATGCATAAAACACGTGCGCGCAAATTTATTTTGATTTAGTTGTTGTGATATCGTAGTTGAGTCAACATGCGTTATGTGAATCGGAAAACAAAGTCTAGGTGGGTATGTGGGAGATCTAGTAGCAAACTGCGCAGTGGACAATCACTACGACAGCTTGTTTCAAATCGTGAGAATACTGCGGGAACCGACTTTTTTGAAGTTGAAAGGATAAAAGACAGACGTGTGATTAACGGGAAACGATACTACCACCTCAAGTGGTTGGGATACCCTGAGTAAGTAATGGTTTCAAATTCAATCACATGATATCTAGCAGATTTATGAATTTCCGTCATGGTAGTTCGGCCCACAAATAAGCATCCGAATGAAACTTTTGGCATTTTGCATTAAATTAGAAAATCGGATTGCGTTTTGAATGATTTTTAAAATTTCATTTGCGTAGAGCAATGTCCGAAATTCATTACCATGCTCTATTATATAACGTTAAGTATTTGATTAACGGCAACGAATATGAAATACCTCCCCAAGCAACGAGAGTACATGGGAGCCAGCGGAAAACTTGGAAAACTGCAAATCTCTGGTTGAAGCTTTTGAATTAAAAAAGGCAAAGAAAAGACTGCGGAGGGAATTAAACGATGACGAATCACCTGGTAAAAAGAAGATCCCGGATTCATCCTCTGCACTGAATGAAGACGACGTCAGGGACATATGTCGCGTATGATAAAAATAAGTGTCCCTGAATGCCTAATCATTAATGGCTGCAATATCCTCTGGTGACTTTTACATAATTTAATATATGTAGGAAGGAGCATTGGATTGTTGGCCTTCTCACTGGGAACCGGACTTCATACAGTACCCGGTTGACATTGACGGGAAAATCTTCTACATTGTGAAATTAAAAGATGGAAAAAAAGGAATCCCCAAAGGTTGTTTGATCGACGGTAATGTTTTCAAGAGCCTGTTTCCAAGTCTTGTGGTTAACGGACTGGTAAACTTGTCGGGGGAGGATGAGGAAGATTGGAGTGAACTAGAACCATACGCAGCTGAGCTGAACGAAACAATACTGGAGGTATGCTTCTCCGTATGCTGGGATATTTCAATAAAGGAAAAATGAAATTTAATTAGCAGAGAATTATTAATTTTCTATCGAATAACCTGTTTCCGCACAGAATGGCGTGATCAGGGAATGGCCAAGTGACATAGCAGCCGACTGCGTGGAGTTAGAAGGCATTCATAAGGAACATGGTGATATCTTCCTTGTGGCCGCCAAACCAGAGGGTCTACCAAGTCAAACAACTAAGCTAATAGTTATTGCAGACGCGTTTAAATTTTCCCATCCGGTCCTGGTTGCAGACTACTACGAGTCTCTACTAAAATCTCTAAAATGTACATGTGTACGTTGCTGAATAGGGTGTAACAAGCTCATTTATTGTATTATATGCATGTGCAGTTTGTAAAAGAATAAACACTTTTAAAACTTTTCATAATTTCGAGGCTTGAGTTGTTCTTTTCGATCCACATGTCAGGCTTAGTCACTGTTTGTGTTTAGTTTACGATCATTGTTTTGTCACTGTAAATTTATGTAATTACTGACGTGGTTTTTCGAGTTGCGTGAACAGGAAATGAGAGAGTGCAGGCAACTCTCAATAATTGTTGGCATACTGCGTTGGGTGTGTTGGCTCTTTACAGTTGCATGCGTTGGATTTTTGGACTACATGCGATATAATGAAAAATAAAAGAAACCAATAACCGACTTTAACAAGTACATACACCCACAACTGGATCTGACTAAGGTATTCCTCTACCGGCCAGGTTTTCAGATAATTTCTCTGAAACAAGATCAAATTAGTATACTTTCTGAAAACATATTTTACACATTTTAAAGAGTAAAAGCCTCAACTGTACATTTAATAATTTCATATGAATTAAATAATTCAAAGCTAGACTATTGTACCAATATAATTCTCGGTAACCAGAATACACTCGTATTCACGTTTTTGTTTAGCAGTCAATCATTTAACGTCATAGGAGCATGGTTTTACATTTCCTCAGTTAAAATTACTACATCAAAAGGAACAATAGAGTATATTAAAAGCTTACTATAGGTCTACAAGAACTTTGGTACTACTACAATTCAACTTAATTAATCAATTTGATTGTGAAAATACGGAACTATAAACTAAACTCCACAATTTGCTGCTTATTTCATTCCAAAACTTCCAAACAAGAACCACCAAAACTTACAATTCAATCGCCAATTATAATAATGAGAATACACTGATACTCGAATCAGAGTGTCATCAAAATCAATCATCATTAACCTCACTCCTACTCTACTCTGTTGGTACGACAAAATCTACTCCCAGAGACACCTTTCACAACGACAATAGGCAGGTGTCAAAATCTCTTCGCAACGCTATAACGTGTACTGCGCTATGCACACAGAGTACTATAATACGCACCACCCCTACGTTCTGTTAACAGGTTATAGAACACCCCAAGATTTTATGAATCTTTCTCTGTAATTCCGCACATGTATTCATTGTAGCTTTTTGTAGGACATGCGTTACATAATCACAAGACATGTAAAAATCAAGGGCATATTTAACATTTGCATAAGCAAATTATTGGTTTTCAGTTTACAACAGAATTCAGACTTGTTTCAGAATCTAAGATAGACTTGTTTAAACTTTAAAATAAGTCACTTTTAATCATTGAAAACTTCTACTGGTGCAAATGCATGGGAATACAATGGCTAAGATGTGACTTCATATGTCAAATGCGTGTCACTCTTAAATCTTTTGCACGTTTTTCTTGGTGGATGGTTCATTTTAAAGGCTAGACAAATCTCTTTTAGATAAAATAGATACAACTCTCAAAGTTTTACGTCAAAATTGTTGCAGTACTTAGCAAAAATCGTGAATAAATGGTGGCAGTGGCATACATTTGAATAATGTATTTTGAAAGCGACCAGCGTTTCAGCGACACTCTTCAAACATGTTGGTTGGAATGTTGTTGGAATGGGTCTAGTGGAAATGTTTCCGTAAATACATTATTCCTACCATTGGCAGCATTAGTTAACATGTGGGTGAAACCTGACCTGACTTCACCATAAGATCTCGTTATCATGGTTAGATTTGGCATACTAGCTGATACATATTGTTGTTTCATACCAAACTCCCAATTCCCTTTTCATTCCTTCCTCTAAAAATGAAACGCATTTCAGGTTTATAGATTCACTCTGTATGAGGAAACATCTCAAAGAGGTACGTTTTAGGCATGGAGAACAAACGCCAGGCAATCTCTTCAGGAAAACCTAGAGTGCAGAAATCTCCCCCCAAAACGACAGAGACTGAAACACCTGAAGCATTGCGGAATGATATCGTAAGTTAATTTTAGAACACAATTTTAGAACACAATTTTATAACACAATTTTATAACACAATTTTATAACACAATTTTAGAACACAATTTTATAACACAATTTTATAACACAATTTTAGAACACAATTTGTTCCTCGCGCGAGCATTGGTATGGTTACACTCTATCCCCCACTAGTGTGATCCGTAATCCAATTGTGTATGTTTCAAGGTACTGCAAAACATCTTCAAATATTTAAGTTTCCAAGATCTTAAATCTTGTCGACAGATGAAAAACCATACCTGGCTAAGGAACTCGAACAAGGCTTGGTGGTCGTGCGCAAAAATAAAATTTAAAAATGATAACGTAGACGTGTTGAAGGATTATCTCAATCAAACTGAGTTTACATCAAACGCTATAAATTACATATTTCTGCAAGTCTCCGACGATTTCAACTTGTCTTGGGTAAAGATAGGAATTTCTATAAAACATTTAGAGATTGGCGAGGCACGATTTCAGTCAGTGGATAGCTTTCGCAATCTCATCTACAATCAATGCCCAAACTTGGAGAAATTAGTCTTTTCGAGAATCCAAATCGAAAATGGTGTAGTGCCTTGTGTCGTGGAACCTCTTGAATGGGATGAGCCCCGATTTGGGCAGCACAGGAATTTGAAATTCCTTAGGCTGCACTGCTTCAGGGTTCCAGTGTCCTGGATGGAGCTGCTCTCCCATTTTCCAAATTTACAGGTACATGTACACATTGAGGAATAACATTTAAGTGTAAAATGATATTCATTATCAATATCAATTTTTTAATCTAAATTTTCAAGATTTTTTCATCCAGTTGGGTTCTAACTCTAACAATTTATCTTTCCAGGCTATTGATTTACATGCATATAATACTGACATATACAGGACTATTTCCATCATTCGTGATCATGACTCTAAGATGCTGAAACTAAACCACATAAGAGTAAAAACACAACCAAACACCGAAGATGAACAATTCTGTCAGTCTGTCTTGCTAGACAAGAATCTCTCCCTCGAAAACATATTTATTCAGGTTGTGGAATCCAAGCCAGAACTACTAACGGATACTGTAAATCTACACGCAAAATCCTTGAAAGAGCTCTGTGTTTTTGGAACAGCAAATACGAATCCTGTACGTTTATCTCCGCGTCAACCTCTCAAAAATCTAGTGACCATCCGTTTCGAAGTTGGTGGTCTTCCTGCGGACTTTTTCAAATACATTCCAAATGTGAGAAAAATTGATTTGGATTTAGTTAGTTTAGACGATTTTGTAAAAAACGTAGACCCAAGTCTTAAATTACATGCATGCAAGGATTTCAAGTTGTGCGCTAAGGCAATATGCAGTGCTCCCCCAGCCTCACATTTACAAGCATTCTTGAACATGTGTCCAAATGTGGAAAAACTTCAGCTTAGCGGAATTGACAACTTAAGATTTTCGATGATTTGTGAGCGGTGGACAAAACTGGTGTCTTGTAAATTTTCATTTAGTACAGTGGATACATCTGGGCTACTAGGATTTGATCTAAAACCGGAAGCAAGAGGAGCGATTCGTAAACCCAACATTACGAACCTCAAAGGTAAATTATTGCAAATAGACAAATGGTACTAACAGGAAAAACACAACTAAGCTACATTTGCTTTGCTTGACTATAGGCCTGCAATCATTAGTTATGGAAGCAAACTTTATTCGAACTGGAAGCGGAATTGGTCCAACCAAAATGACAAACTGCGAAGTCATTTTCGAAGAACTGAAGGGACTTGAGAATTTGAAAACATTTAAGCTCAAGGAATACTGCGTAATTTGTTTATGACAGAAAATTTTTATTTTATTAAACGATTATAATGCCGGAAATTATTGCCTTGTCATGCTAACCTGTTAACAATGTGTTAAATGTCGTGTTTTGTATCATTCCATTGTTGTAGCTGCAAGGAAGCGAACAAATTTGGAACATGATTTGTACCAAATACTCGGGCCAATAGACTAACAATCCGAGGATTCAGGAGTGCAATCTTAACTAGAGCTTAAGCTAGACTACAATGCCAATTCCGCTTAGGATAATAGTTGATTGATCCCATCATACACTGTGCTGAATTTTTGATGTTATTGATGACTGCTACACTGCTATTGATGATACTATTGTCACGTTATTTGCATGTGCACTCAATTATGAAATAATGGAGCAATAAATCAGGATTGACAAGAATGGGGTTTAAAATTGCTCTTCCTTCCACAACTGATTCAACTGAAAATTATTTGTGCATTTACATACTTATTATTACATTTAGATACAGAGTAACCATAAACCATGACAACCACGACGCGACGAGCCAGTCGTGACCTCACTAAGTATAAACGTGTGGGACTGAATTTAAAAATACCACCAAATCATGGAGAAAACCCCAAGGACTATGGGAAAGAAGTCAACTACTTTCAGCAGTTTTCCACAGGCATTTCCATGCTGCCGGGAACTCAAATTGTTGAGGGATCGGGTTATAAATTCATTGTTTCCGAAAATGGAGCGTTCTATTCAAAGTGTGTACTACTCGAGAGTAAGTCTGACCCAGCGCGATTTAATAAGCGCGATGGTTATGCATTATGGGGCAGGGACGCAATAACTACACCAAAACAAGCAGCAGAACATGTCAGGATCTTTTTTAACATCCACAACACGGATTTTACGACACACAGCAAGCCAGTATCCATAATTGCATGCGAAAATGATTGCTACGTAGACGAAAACGGAGAAACCCAATCACATGCATACGCAATAATTGTTGAACGGAAGAGTCAATTTGAGACGCGACAAGGGAGTGCTTGTGATATGTATAAAATCACACAAAAGGACTCAATAGATTCAAATAACATATACTCCTACACCAAAACATTTGCGACACGCCTTGGAGTCCCACATGAAAATATCCGATTCGTTGGGGAAACCGATCTTGAGAGAGGGGCAGATATCAGTTGCATACATGCAGCATATATCAATTGTGCTTGGACACTGGATGGGCATAAATTTTAGTAAATCACCAATCTTTGCCAAGGATTGGTCACCTATTTATACAATTCGTAGTCTGATAGAGCACTCTGGAGTATAGAAAAATTACGTTCTCCTTGAAATCCATTTCCGTTGCTGAGAAATCTCGTCTCAGACCCCTGTGTTCAAGGTCATTTTTTGCTTCCCGTAATGTCATTTTTCTGATTGCATTCAGCAGCACAGACCCAGCATACACAACTACACCTCCTTTGATAATTTTCCGATCTCTTTGGTATTTTGATACATTGTTTGCACTTGAATGAATTCCAAATTCCTGGAAGATTCCAAGAACCCCAATGAATGAACAAATGACCCCTTTTTTACAAACACCGCTTTGAATCGCATGTATTACCCATTGGTGGAAGGATAGGAGTATTTTTTGCATTAAAATCTAGTTTTGCTCATTTCGATGATTGTAGTTACATGAGGTGTGCACGACCCCCGTCACAGTAAAAAGTTGACAATTTAAATGCTTTGTAACGTTTGATTTCGGATCGCTGGAGAAAAATCTGTAAACGGATTCTGGTAAAAGATGGGTTGGTCTTTTAGAGTATCTAATCAGATATTCTCCAGCGATCTGGATTTCAGAGATATATCAACTTTTTTGCCAGGAAACCAAAAAGACCAGGTTTGATTTGTAGTGTTTAAGTACAAACATATGAAGAATTTTAATAGTTTCAAAATGCATTTATTGTAATGCATTGATTGTAATGCATGTAATTTATTTCGGCCAAACGCTCATATATGAGGGAAGCATGGTGCATTTCCAAAACGCAGAAATACTTGTCCCAAAAAACTCCAAATTTTCTTCAAAATTCCTTTAAGTTCCTTTATTCAAATTAGTCAAGCTTCCTCGCAGGTCCACAAGATGCCCTTGAAGTCTCTTATTACTTATCAATCATACAGCCCACAAACCTTTCCATGTAATTCCCATTAATTTTTTTCAAAAGTTTTTCACGTTTCTAAAAACTCTTGATATCCTTGAAAGGAACTCAAATGGTTTTACAAATAAATCTGATTACCTACGGATTTCGCTTACAAATATTTCCCCCATTTTCTTAGCAGTGCTACAAGAAAACGTATCGAATGCCACCATGGAAAGAAGGACAACTGATATCATTAAGGATTGGTGCAGAACTATGCGGTTTTCAGCAGAATGGGAGACATATTTAACAAAGCATTCTAAAATTGGTATTGGTGAACAAGAGGCACAACACGATGGTTGAATAAATTGGTCACACACCAGATGTATCATTGGAGGAAGGCTATTAAACGAAAACCCACTTAATGTTTATAGAGAGCCTGCTGGTGTGTTAACGTAAGTAGGATATCTATGGATTAACATTTGATTTATGGACTATTTGTTAGTATAAGATTTCGTGAGTTTGTCTCTCTGTCCCTAAGCACGATAACTCTCGAAACTTTGACCGATTTAGCAGAAACTTGCCATAGTGAGCCTACATGCCCTAGAAAAGAAACAAGGGGCAAACCAAACTTAAATGAGAACATACTGCATGTGATACATCATTCGAATGGCCTCATGGAGTATTTCACTTTCCCACAGTCAGTTTTTCTGTATATATCTCTGTGATCATAAATTTCCCCTTTAATGTTCAAGGGGTCACGAATGTAAGTTATATGAAATCAGCGACCTCCAACTCCCATAAAAATTCCAATGTCCTTGGCCGTGTTTTTTATTTGCATATGAGCAAACACATGATATATCAACATATACTTTGAGGAATACGGTTTTTCTCAAATGGCATGCATGCACATTATGCCGTCACTGCATCCATACTAATTATATACCCGTATCGAATATAGCCTATAAACAGCACGGAATATGTCTAGTCATTCCTATGGAATCGACTATAAAATAGGATGGTGCTGTGTAGTTGATGCCTCAGTGTAGGTTTTGTGGTCTCCTCGTCCACTACCTAATCTGGAAGAACTCAAAAGATACGCTACACTTCATTTTATATTTTTATTTTTATCACTGAATTTTGTGTGTGCAAAATGGGGGAACGTGTTATTTGTGCAATTTGTCTTGATCTGCTTAGTAATGAACGAGAAGTTCCCATCCACCCAGCGCAGGTTGCAAAGCGTGCAAAACGAACAAGAAAAAGTTCTAAAATTAAGTCAAACATATCTGCTACGTGTTGCGGGCATCTTCTTCACACCGATTGTTTGCAGGAATGGTTTGATACAAGTAAACGCACAAAAGATAAAGAGCGTCTAACATGTCCAACTTGCAATGGAGTTATGAGGAGTCATAAACTACTAAATATATACATTTCCCAAACGGAAGGCACAGAACACGCGGACTCAAAAGAACAAGTAGAGCAACTTAGACAGGAAAACGAGGATCTTAAAACGATTGCAAGGGTTCGGGAGGAGGAATGGATGAATCGTCTGGAAGAGACGAAGAAACAGCTAACGAAAGAAAAGGAAGATAGTGAGACAAGCAACCGTGCTGAGAAGCAAACTCTCTGCATGCAGTTGGAGCACTTGAGAAAGGAGAAAATAAATTTGGAAGGACAACTGAAGCAGAAAAGGCATCAGTGGGAGAAGACAGGAGGAAGGAAGAGAAAGTGTGAAGAAACAAGGGTTGATGAAGCCACTGGTGAGCTTCAAACATTAAAAACGAAGACAGCCCGGCTGGAGACGGAGACAAGCGAGCTGAAAATGGAAAATGCGACTTTGAAGAATTCGAATTCAAGGAAGGACGAGGAAAAACGCAATCTAGAGACGGAACTAGATATTTTGGAGGCAGCCAACATGGAGCTGCAAGGAAAATTCCTCCTCGAGCAGGATCAACGACAGAATGAAAGCAAGAAACTGGAGGAGTCAAAGGAGTGTCTGAATTTTCTCATGTAAAATTATTTATTATAAATTTTCTCACGTTATTGCATATGGTGCTTTTAAATCGTAAATTTTTATTATAAAACGATTACTTTATTGATTTATTGCAGCGCCGATCATGGTGAGCTACTTGCAAAGTATCACCAGGAGCGGTATCGTTCCAACATATTGAGGGGGAGGATTCTCAGTTTGCAAGGAGAATTGCCTTAGAAAAAACATGTCCTGAAGGTGATTCAGAAGTAGTGCATTTAAGTTTTAGTATTTAGTTAAGTTCTTAATTTCTTAATTTTTTCAATTTTAATAGTTTTTAAAATTCATTATTATAAATGGCATTAATGTTAATTAGAATTGATTAGATAGGTTTTCAGAGTTATTCACTCTCTGAAATTTCACAATAAATATTTTTTTCTGATGTATGAATAATTTAATGTTTAATGTGACAACGTAACACCTTATTGGCGATTCAACGAACCAATTATTGTCGTTAGTGAACATAGACAGAACTGCTAAATTGTTAATTTTAGTGGTTTTCTATCATCTATTTGTGCTATGGTAGATTTTTATTACTTTTGACACTTGATCGTGATATAATATATACATACGTGCTGTTGCAGGTTGCACAAGTTTTCTCAGTTTTTCAAGGAAAAGTTTGCAGATCAATTGACATATTTGAAGAAAATCAGATATAATTGTAAAACCATTTGAGTTCTTTCAAGGATATCGGGAATTTATGCAGAAAAATTAATATATTTGAGGGAAATTAGATATGCTTGTAAGGGCTTTTGAGATTTTGTAATAAAACACTTTGTAAATTTTGCACAAAATCGGAATTACTAGTTTGAGAATATTTTTTGGTTAAAAGTTCTTTATTTGCAAGTTTTAAGTAATTTTAATAGTTTTTAGTTCGGGTTCCGGTTATTATATTAAGCATTACTCTGTCCAAGACATTTAAGGAAAAGTCTGTCCATGGGGTTGCATACTTTTGATCGGGAAATTGGTCTGGGTTGTTGATTAACACACATCAAAATACGGAAATGTGGTATAGCTTAAAGTATAATTACATAGCACTAATTGCTCAGCTTCTGATTTTGATCAGTTGATAATTAATGCCGATTTTGCATGTAATACATTTCATCGAATAGTGTTACTTAGCCTATCAAAGAAAGATTTAACTTTATGGGATCATTTTGATTTCGGGGTAATCTTACTGCTTGGATCATGGATTTTACCGCTAGCATTCAATTCATTTCAGCTAGAATTGTTGGAAACAAAACAAAAGTTCTACTCAAAAAATCTCAATCTCAAAAAATAAAAAATAGCTAAAATTTTCATTTACAATGCATGCAAAGTTCCGCCCCAAATTGACCATTGATCAGAACGGGCAAAACGTCCACAATTATTTTATGCACTTGCAAATAAATGTGCTTTTCATGCGCCAAGGGAACAGTAGTTACAACACTTTCATTCGTCATTACAGCCGATCTAATTCTCTCGGCTTAATGCCGCACTTGTTTTGCATTAAAAGTTTAGCTCCAGTTTGATCACTGATCCGAACCAATCTTATTTTTTTCTGATTATATAGCAGCTGTTGAGTATTCGGAGCGTGAGCTCTAATTATTTATTTATTTTAAACACAATAGGGCAAAGTATCTCAGCCAACACAAACAAATTTGCATACTATTATTACAGCCATAGGTAGTCTACGGAGAACGATAATTCTCCGCTAATTCCACTTTGGCACCAGTCCAGTTAAAATGCATCGAAAAAGCAAATACAATGACAGTTGCGACTCTTCAAGAAGCTGAATTACTGTTGCTTAGTTGGTTGTTTGATTGTCTCCCAGTTCCGGATTGGTTAACCACGATCCAAAAATTGTCATTGTATTTCACGATGGGGTGTGCTTGAATTGGGTTGCTTGACATCGAGTTTGAAAACCCTTGTGCAAATGACACTAACGGTAGTTTGCATGCACCTGTGTGCCAACCTCTCTGCTGTCTTTCAGTATGTGGGGCTGTGCCGCTTTTCTGCCCATCACAATTCTTTTGACGCACACACATCACAATTCTTTTCCTTGGTTTTGACGACCCAGAATTCAAGGGCGACGGGAAAATTTCACTAAGAAACTGACTACAAGAAATTGGTTGGTCCATGCAGCCCTCCAGTGCTTCCTCTAGTGTTATCTTTGCATGGAATCGCTCTGGTCGTTTCCCACGCATGATTTTGATATTTCGATATATGGTTGTTACACAGTGCGAACTGGTGATGTACTTTCGACGCTATCTATTTCAGGACTGCCTTCGTTTTTCACAACCACGCATATATATGAGCCAAGTGCATAGAGCATGGTGCTTGTGCTATACACCTGTGCGCCTCAATGAAGATTGTGGAAAATCGGGTTCGAAGGGCAGCAATTTTAATTATTAGATTAGTGAAGTGCACCTATAATTGTATAACTATTATAACTATTTCCAAGTGATGGACAAATGTACTGGCTGGACTGTCTGATGCAGTTTACCAACACGTGGCGTCATTTGAATACATTCAACCGAATTTTAAAGGTCTTGTACAGGTCTTGTCGATTCCAAACATGGTACACTTCACCATTTTCAGATATACGGAAATTACCGGAGTACAATAGACAGCTTCATATGTAGAACATTTAAATGGTAAACCATGGGGGCAGTCGAGACTTCATTATTAACTAACATTTAGCAGCTTATTAACAATTTATGGATTCCGGGTTTCGATCATTTCTGGTTTTATGGCGCCATCTAAACCCTATCGTGCCCAGTGACAGATAGATTGAAAAACCGTGACCAGAAATTATTTATGAACGGTTAAAAAATGTAAAGTTTTTTATTGCCCCTAGATTATTCACAGTTTTTGATTGCCCCAAATTTATTTACAATTTGAATTTAGTTATAGAATAGTATAATATCGTTTTACGTGAAGCACTTTCAGTTTCCAGCTTCCTCCAGACTATCTACACACAAATGTCGGATTATCTACATTCTCTATGTGTTGCCAGACAACTACATAAACAAAGGGTTATTAAATTACATATGAGACAAAAATATATTCAAAGAGTACTACGAGCTAAGCATCAACACGTGAAAGAGAAATGATTTCAAATTGGTCATTGGCAGGATCACGTTTATGTATTTCGATAGTGGCCAGGTTTTGGAGGTATTTCCACAATTTGGATGCCATCATCGAACGTTTCTCCCATGACAACACGAACATGTCCGTTTTGGAAAAGGAGTCCTCGGTAGGATGAGTAACATTATAGATAACTAGGGACTCGAGGGACGGGAAGAGAAGTAGTATTTCCCAAAATGGAACAATGCATCCAATACATAAGGTTTTGACATCAGGAAACTGTACTTGAACCATCCACGATTCGTCTTGCGCCCCAGTGCGTGGGCTCACGTGTCTGTCATAGTCAATGCCAACGCCAAATGTGAGAGACTTAAGGGTTTTTCCAAATGCGCTTATCACAAGCAGCATCTCACTGACATGATAGTGCGAGTTAATAATTTCAAATCCGGTTAGAGGAGCTTCATTGAGCATTGTTTTCATCTCTCTAAGCATGAGATTGTACTCGATACTGTACGCAGTTGTGCTTGAAAAAGATGTGTCGGTTTGCCCCAACTTGTGACGAAATATTCCCATGTCACCAAAGAACCTCAATTGTGGGCCATACGCTGAAACAATCTTTTGCCAAAACGCGTCATCGGCGTTAGTTGATGGACACACTAGAAGTGATTGAAGTCGGTGAAGTGGTGGAAGCACTAGGTTGGACATTTGCATCAATTCTTGACAAAGTGTCGAGCTCACATCAATTGTATCGAAATCTCGTGAGATGCACCCGAAAATTTTAAGCCTATGTAGGTTTGGCATTTCTCTCAAAACCTTTCCCAGCCTATCCAGATTCTCAAAAGCCTCTTCGTGAAGGTCAATCACGATAAGAGAATCCAAAATTGTTGCTCCAATATGCGAGAGCTGTTCCAACAAGTCTGGACCGCCAGTTGGTTCAAGCCATTCAAATAGATGAACACAAAGAGTAACAGGTAAATGACCATTGGGGATTCCCGCATTAGATAATCCAATCAATTCTTTCACTTCCGTCGACGGAAACAAATACGCGCTCCCTAAAAGGGTCTCCTTGAACTTTGTAAGCAACGCATCGTGAAGCCTTCCGTTTGAATTACACAAATTGATGATATCTACGGGCTGAATCGATGTTTGCTCCAAAATCATTGGAATCACCTGTGTAGGAATAGAAAATGGTTGGAGATTGATTAAATTTTCACCATTTGACATTTTTGCTTGCTTTCACTCTCAGTTAAACTACCCATTATTATATTATCACTGCTTACTGCTTCCAAGTTCAAAATTTCACTCTTCCAACCCATCATCAATGCATTGTTTGGAAATACATTCGTGACAATCCTTTTATCGAGTACGTCCGTAATTTGGCTGAACACGTGATGCTTCTTCACCTGTATAAAAAAGTTATTAGCTCACGGGCGTATCATGGGCACAAAATTGTCATAACGCTCCAAGCGTTTGAAAACATCACTGTAGAACTGTACCAAAGCAGGGAGCATAGCGATGTGAGGGAACCTTGGGGGGTTTCCTGGCGTTGGAACTTCATTAGGAAAGTTGCCAGGTAGCATCTCAAAGTCCTCTGGCTCCGCATGCACCTCATGTTTGAGAGCTGATACGACGTCATCCATTATTCGTACGGGTCTTCCAGCAACGAATTCCACTACCCGTACGACGTCCATGATCCCACATTTACGAAAAATCTCTCGCGTGAGCGAGTCTGACTTTTCGGGGTTCTGGGTAACCAATGTTTTCCTGCTGGCATCCAGCTCCCTTATTTCTCTCATTAGTGTCCTCACTGCCCGCTCTTGCGATTCATACGCTGAAAGCATCCTAATAATTCGTCCAATTCCAGCAAAATCAATGAATGCGCAAGATTGAAGAGAAAATCACAATCTAATCGAAAAGATTAACTATTGGAATGATGTATGAATCTTGACAAAACCGTGTGCATGGGAGAATGGTATATTCTATATTTATGGCTTTACTTTACATTTTGAAGAGGCCCGCCTGTAATTCTGCTCTATGGTTCTATAAAATACAGTGCAGTGTCCACCAAGTTACCAGCAAATTTAGAATTTATCACATTTTGTATTGTGCTTTTATCGTCCCAATTTTGACTGTGAGTATCACTAGTATTTGGTTTATGCTAGTTACGACACGTCTCTGGTTATTTAAATACTGATGGGTTCTTTCACGAGAAACAGTTCGTTCTTAACCATCTCTGAGGCTGGAACTGTTCTGAGATATAAACAGCAGTCTGATGAGACGAAATGCACGTGCAACCCCAAAGCGGACAAGGACCAAGGAATGGCGTTGTTGCGTTCAAACCAAGAACATGCAACAGAAGGTTATGCAAGAAGGTGATAACGAAACACCCAAGGCAATGCTCGTTGATATCGTAAGTCAATTTTTTAGCCATTTGTTTTTAGCTAAACGCAAAGCCTGCATATTTTTACGGTACAAATGACCAAATGTACGCTAACCTAAGATATGGCTCTGCAGGTACTTCAAAACATTTTCAAGTACCTTGGCTACAAGGACCTCAAGGCATGTCGAGAGGTTGGGAACAAAGCTTGGCTTAGGAATTCCAAAACGGCATGGTGGACACGTTCAAAAGTAGTGTTTAATTTCAAATATAGAGTGGACGAACACTCACGGTTAGCAGACTACCTCACCCACACGCATATCACATCAAATGTCACAAATTATGAATTTGCGTATGCTGGCTTCCATCCTTTGAAGTTGGAAAATTCCAATGGGTGTGAACCCCCTGGTGCTTCCAATAATTCAGAAGGTTCTGCAGACATGAATCAATTTTGGGACAAATTGGGTCATTCCATTAAAGGGCTGGAGCTTGTTGATGTCTCGTTTAGGAATGTTGATGACTTTCGCAGAATCATCTACACAAAGTGTCCCAATCTGGATACGTTAGTGATCCAAAATTTCTCCGTCAAAGAACATAATTACAACAAAGATATTGACCCAGAGAAAACCCTCAGATGGGAAAATCCGTTGCTTGAAAGACACAATAATTTGAAATCGTTAGAGGTCACTATGTGGCAGACAACGCCCTATCGGGATTTGCCTGTGTCATGGATGGAGTTGTTTTCCCATTTCCCAAATTTGCAGGTAGGCCCTTAAACACGTTTTTTCAGCATGGGTTAAGCCAAAAATGACTAAAACAGCTAAATAAACATTTTCCTAGACTTTCAAAGCATCTGGGTTGAGGGAAGAAACCACGATCTACAAGACAATTTCAAGCATCCGTCGACACGACCCAGGGATGTTGAAACTGAAGCGCATCTATATGCGCAGTTTATATCTAAGTCAAGTGGACCATGACTACGAACAGTCCCTACGATCAGTTTTACTTGATCCGGATCTCTCGTTTGAAACAATACACCTGTATAATCGGTGCTGTCAGTTTCAGACAATATCAGAGATTTTGGAGTTGCACGCCAAAACTTTACGAGACTTTCAAACTCGTGGGGATTATCTGAAACCGGAACTCTGCTGATACTAGGGCGCAGACAATTTGTGCTGTTCCCAAATGCTCCCTAATGTTCATATGCTGAAGATCAAGATCGGATAGGACCACGTAACCTTGTTTGTGTCCATGTGTTCTCAACAGGAGTGCTAAAGAGAAAATGCAGTTCTGGAATTACTTTCAAAGTGGCACGGGAACAGACTTAGTCTTACATAGTTCCTTAGTTCAACCGATATCACTCGATATCAGGTGTAAGCTGTACTAAACAAAAATTTTGTACATACTACTGCCGTTGAATGTTTAACAAAACTAACAAATTAAGATTGTGTGCTTTTGCTTAGTCCTTCATAGTTCTGCTATTTGAATGGATATCAAGACTGTGAGCTTGAACTGTGTGGATCCATGTAATTCAAGAATAAATTTAATGCAAGTTTAAAAATGAAAACACGTCTAAGCCATCAACTACATATTTTCAATGATTTAGTCTACGTTTATTTGAAGTTGTTTTATGGACTTTTAAAATGTTTTTGTCTCTTTCCATACATATATTAATACATTATAGCTACTAAGCAGAGATAGAAATTTTATTGCTCTACCACTTTTCTTTTTTCAAAATTTCCAAACCACTTTTTTCTTTCAATAAAATCACATTTTAATTTATAATTTAAGTTTTTTGTTAATATTGAAAATGAAGTATTCTCCAACTGCTAATTGCACTTTTGCCTTTTCCTTTCGATCACTGGGCTGGAGGGTACATCGGACTTTTCTGATTTTTTTGACGCTTTTCTTCTGTTATGAGCGTGTTGGACAAGTATGGTATTGTGCAGATACTCACGTTGGAAGTCATTTAACCCTGTCTCATGTCTCTCCTGCAAGGCTGCCACGTACAACTTAAATTTTTCCATTGACATAGGGAATGGTTTAGAGATTATCCACGAAACGAATCCTTAAGTTGTTGGATAAGACAATTTTTTAATTCATTGAACTAAGTCCCTTATGATTTCATCACAAGTTTAACTTTACCAATGATGACTTACTAAAAAGTATGCTAACTTTAGTGGGATCGAGGGCCCGCACATGTTTTTTTTGCCTTGTCGCCTCGAAAGTACATACTTCTTCGTCATCAAAGATGGCATCAAACAACTGAGCTCCAAACAATTTAATCAGCTCCTTGTCACTTTGATTCCGCACTAAAGTCATTCGTTGCTCTACATCGTTCATGACTGTTTGCACTTTGTCATAGAGGTGAGCTGCCTTGCTAATAATTTTTAAAAAATACGGCTTATGTGCTTTTATTCTGCAAATGGTGTTAAGTTGCTTACTAAGACAAGCTTCAACATGAAACACTTACGATTTTTTCTTCGTTATCGCATTGTCGAAAGCTCTTAGACTGCAATAGGAAAGAAATCTGTTTACTGATGTAACTTGCTCTAATTTTTTTGTAACTTTTGTCTTAGGTATTTAATCTATTTGTCTAATATGAGTAAATAAAGAATCATACAATTTAATAGGGTTGTTGTTCAAATTACACTCTAGATTTGCAAGGTCGTCTGATGATAAAGTGCTAACAAGACGATGGACAACCGAATTGAAATCCTGATGGCCCGTTTCATCCCTGAAATTGTTGTTTATAAATTTGTTTTATTCAATGATAAAGTATTTGGATTAAACTTAAATCGATTAAAATCGTATACTTAAGGCTAGAATTATATTATTAAGGCTTATATCCTCATGCAATCGAAAACACTGTGTCGGGGGTAACGTAATAATTTTGATTTTCACTTACGGTTGCTGGTGAGGGAGCTGAGCTGGCTGGTGTGCAGAAGTGACCTGAGGGCACGTGTACGGAGTACCATCATCCGCAGAGAAAGCATGCCGCTGCACAACATTACTGTTCCTGCATTTTGCTGCAGGAATTTAAGTTTTTAAAGTTTTTAAAAGTTTTAAAATACTGCACATAGTTTCTGAAAGCAGAATAAACATTTATATAGAGCAGACTCACTTGAAGGTTCACTAATTGTTTTCACAGGTTGGTCTGAACTGGACAACACCAAGGATTCTGATGCGGGAGCGGACATTTTGTGTTGCGCAATGCCCCTCGGCTGGGATTAGCTTTGAATCGACGAGTTTTACAAGTAGCAATAGGCCGAGCAAGCAACCTCTCCTTTCCAAAGGTTTCAGTGTACTGATTAGTAACGCAAGTCGTTACATGGTCATATGCTGTCAGCATCGATAAAGAAGTAGCTATGTAGTAACCTATAGTAGTACAATTCGTTCAGTATGCACTAAGTGGATGAGAGGCAATTCACAAGCATTCACAAAAAGTGCATTCTGCGTAGAACCACAATATCGAGTTTATTATTATGGCTTTTGTTAGTTCACGCATACGGCATTTAAAGAATACAGGGGAAACAAAAATTTTTCTACTTCACACCGTTTTGATTTCATTTTCAATGCATGCAATACCACTGCAGATTTGCAAAGAAACAATCTACGTGCATATTTTCCTCAAAATTGCCGATAAATTCCTTTCATATCTTCATACTCCATTGTTACACTAAAATGTAGTAAGCTTCCGAATCAGAATCTTGGAATTAGAATTAAAGACCGTGGGTTTAGTTAGAAAGTTTGTCGCGCAAGATTTATTGCTATATTATTTATTTAAGTTTGAGAATGTGTCGGTAATTGATTTCAAATAAATAATATAATAATAAGTTGGAAATAATATTTGGGTGCAAATTTAACTTGTAAGAGTTTGCCTGGCATTTACTTTCCATGCATTTGGATAGACACATCATCAAAAACTCTATTAGATAAACTTCTGTATGAATCATCCTTCATTTTTGCCCATGTTTTCAAACGTTTTGATGAAAATTCTATTTTCTATTAAGTATTATTACTATAGTTAAATTCTTGCAGAAAAATGTTAGGTGAAACTCTACATGTGTACTTTTGTAACCCCCTCAATCACTCGCCTACCCCACTCGCCTACCCCGAAAACGCGCCGGGCTGAATTGAGAAAGCAGTTCATAGTTTCACAATTTCATATCATTCATATATATTTATTTACAGTTTTCTTACATTTATTTCTTGCTTTCACACATTAGAACTTGTTTGTTACAGTAACTTTATAATGTACAAAAATGAAATCCAAGATATTCTCTGATGCACCAATAAACACGAGTGATCACATAAAAAACCGTTCGCAGTGAGACTGCGAGATGTGCTCATACAAGCTGCATACATGTTTTCCATATCAAATTTATTCGTGCAAAAATAACAACGTATTTGTCCGTTTTCCTTGATTTGATGCCGAGCTATGAGGTGTTTTACAGCATTGTTCTACAACCAAAATGGAAAAAGGAAGGGTTACACACATCCCAATTGAAATAAACATGGCAATGACTGATGACTCACCTTTGTAACGAATCTTTTGTTGCTAGTAAGGCAGCCATTTCTGTAACCAGTGTGTAATATGCGGTGCATTTGGAAGGTTTGAACGCAAGTTGTCACTTAATTACAAGCAAAAGACGTAACGAGTCAAACCCACTTGCGATTGAGATACAGTTGGCCTGGCTTTCGGTTTGCATCTGTAGTTATCTCTTCCTTCGCATAAACGTTTTCAGGCTCAATGAAGACATCAACCTCTACGCCTACCTCCAGTTCTTTAACGTTTATTGGTAATGTGACAACGGTGCAAAATTCCCCACCAAACAGGTTGAATGTTGTTTTTTGCAATGGTTCGCTAATTTCATGATCAACATGGGGTTGCATATTCAGTTTTGGTTTGATAGTCTTCTTCCTGTCATTTGCTGTATCTTCGTTGGGCTGCTTAGGATTGAACAAGCATTGATGCTCACATGATAGGTCTTTAGATATTCGATTTACGTTCTTGCCACTTTCCACAGATAGCGATATCCGTTTAGCTTTACTGTTCTCCACCACTCTATCAATATCTTTTTCCGAGTTACAATTCTTGTATGCCAACTGAAAGTTCTCACTGTCGGATTCATTCCCATGCGTGGTGTATAGTTTTGTTATCCTTCTGGTCTGCTTTGTGTTTTGGTTTCGGATATCCCTTGATGATATCCAACATGACGTCTCGTCATTGAATCCTTTCTGAATTTCAGGCACTGCAGGAGGCGCCGAGTAAAATTCTAAGTACAAACTCCGAGGATTCTTTGGTTTCGTCCAATGTCTCCACTTTCCATCTCGAAGAATCCAGTAAAGAACTGGTTTCTTAGGTTTCCTTGCCTCCATTTCTCTTTCCGGTTCTTGGCAGCTTCCCTTGGAGTGAACGAGGGTACGCCACATGACTCAACTTATGTTTAAATTATTATTAAACAATCCACGTACTCTTAACCTCAAAACAATAGAGATTACTACAGAAGAAAGAAAATATTTCACGAGCACACAAGTATGCAGTGCGGTCTGACACTCTATATGATCCTGACTCCCAAGAGTCAAGCGAAAAAATAATACCCAGAATGTGATGTGCTCGTATTTAAACGAAAATCAGCACACGCTCTGCGTCTGTGGTCTGCATAACTCACTGAGCTCATAGCTACAGATGCACAGAAGCCTTATGATAGCCACAAAGAGTCACTGAATTAGGGTTTGATGATGGTGAGTACCGTATTTCCTCTAAAACTTCCCCATATTCTAATTACTCTCCACCTGTAATTATTCCCACCCTAGACCTGCGTCTTGCGGTGATTCCCCTCAGCAATTATCGGAGCATTTACGGTATGTGAAACTAACAGGGGTATGTCTCAATACCACAAACTGCCTGATTTTTTAATGTTCCTCCGATGAAAATGATATGCGGATAGTCCCGCTATATCGCCAGCAAAGGGATTGCTTGCCTTGAAAAGGCCAGTATTAGAGTCAATTTTGTGTTGAAAACTGCAATTTTTATTATTCTTCAAAACTTGACAGCTGGGTTGAAATATAAAACTTGTTAACATTTTATAGAGCATATAGATTTATAGATATCACCCACTTGATTGGTGCACATAGTAGCTCTTGTCACGCTTTATCTGCGACGTATCTTGGTAGTTAAATATATGCGCATAATTGTCTTATATTTACCAACTACTTTGCACTAATATTAAACTTTGAGTTTGTACCTATAGTTGCAAAATGCTTGGAAACATTTCTCTGTCATAGCATGCTTTTTAACTCTCTTTCCTAACAAGTTAAAAATTATTTTGGTGCTCATCGTTATGGCGAGTTTCCTTACTGATTTGTCGCTTTGATTGAGCATTTGCTTGTCTGAGATGTTGTAAATTTACGTAACTTTCAAGGTACTCTATGTTGCTCATTGGGTATCTCTATTACCTCACCATGTAAGTTGATTGCATTGCTATAGCTTAACCTTGTAGTGGTCATAATTAATTTTCATGTACTAGCGAATGTCGGAAACTTTATTGAGCGTAATCGAATAATAAATTGTTTTGGGCCTTGGGTTCGTTAAAAATTCCGCACTTTCAATATTCAAAGAGGAACTCTTTTTATACAGATCTGGAAAAGGCTTAGGGATCAAGCCAATATTTTGTTGTTCTATCCAAGGAAATCTAGCTAATCTGCACACCAAATGAGAAATTTTCAGAAATTTTCGTATGGCCTTCCCTGCTCATTCGAGAAATTTTAAATTATATAAAGCCCATGAAACTATACTATGATATCAAATAAATCTGCCGCGTCGTTGTGATTACAAAAACTGGACAAATTATGAACGAAATTAAAAACTCTGAATTTTCGGATAAAAAAAATGTTCAACATCCGATGATTCTTGCGTGTTTCAAAGAAGCTCCGACAATATTTTTCATAAACTTCTAAGATTGGACCAGGTTTTCGCTGCAAAACAAGTCTCTTCTACTGAGCAGCAAAACGAACAACTCTCTATTGTCGGATAACAGCCATGCTCAATCTCCGATAATTATGGCGTGTTTCAATGACGCACCGACAATAATTTTCATAAACTTTTTGGATTGGACTAGATTTCAGCTGTGCAACAAACCTCTTCTTCGCAGTAGCAAAATTAAAAACTCTGAATTTTCGGATAACGTCTATGTTCACCCTCCCGATAATTTCTGCATGTTTCAAATGAGCATTGAAAATATTTTTCGTAAAAAATCGTGATTAGAGCTAATTCAATTCACCACCATCGGGGTCGAAATATGTAATACCGTATAATATACAGATTTTAATGAGAACATTATTTTCATTTATTCGTCCAAGCATTGCAGCTTGAACATAAGAAATGCGGTTTTCAATATTATCGGCCATTGCATACCTGAAATTTGATGGCTCGTACTGGTTTCACGCTCGCTCGCTTCTCCTAACTGGTTTCACGTCATATGAACAACTTTAATTGTTGAGGTCAGATTACTGTGATTTTTATCATATAGAGGAGCAACCTTGTATACAAGAATGGAAACCATGGGCAAATATCAAGGAAACATTTCATGCGTAATTACATGCTCATAACTAACCTTGAAAAACGAGCACCGCCAAGAAGTAGCTAGAGTACATGCTTGCTACTACAACTACTACTAGATGTTGCCTGTGAAGTATTGTAACTGAAGCATACTATCGCTGAGAAACGAACATCTCATAAGCCCAACTAAAAACATTGCTATTGTCGGGTGTGACCTTTTGTTGGCTATACTGTAAATAGTTCTGTGCTTACTTGGAAGAAGCATTGGGAGTATGCATCATCGATTATTGTGATTGTAGTATATTATCGTTGAGAGACAATCCTTTTCTATGCATCACGTCGATTAATTTTTTAAATATTGGGATCTGACCTGATCTATCACTGATAGCTCGTTTTTTAAAATAACGAGCAAGTATTTGCCTATGTTGTGTTTAAATTTTTGGATATGTAGTTTAATCTCGTTTTGATCATCTAAGCTCTTACAACACAACCAATTTGTTTGCAGATATATAATTTTTTTCCACGGATGCACGCTTCTAAACATCATATTTTTCATTAACTCCCTCCCTGACATTCTATCATCATCTTGTGTCAACCCATTCGTCCAAATTCCCTGCCAATCAACACATAAATCAAGACAAAACGCTTTAATTTGAGTAATATAGAAGCTTAATACACGCCGCGCAAGGGTTGAAGCGGTTTACTCTAATGCACAACGCTTTTTGCAATCTTTTTTCATAAAAGCACACGCCAACATCAGCTTATTCATATTTATGTTCATGCAAAATGCATACATGATCACGATGAGGTTGATTAATAAATGTGAAGGGTATGCACAGCACGCTTCACTGAAAGAAGCATCATGCTACCTTTACTGACTTGTATATATTTTGCATATGAAAGATATGCAAGCAAAAGAAAAAACCACACCCGAGCGACGGAGAGTTACACACACAACTACACAAAGAAGGAACGTTAGAAGTGTTTCTTATTTGCCGTTTCTAGATAGATTTTTTTGATAGGATGATTACGTAGTATATGTGGTTTGGGTCAGCATTGAGTTGAGGGCAACAAAACACAAAAGACTCCCCTCTTCACTTTTTTGGCCCTCAACGTAATGTTGACTAATGGATAGTCAGCATTACCTTGAGGGCAACAAATATACCTAAGACAAACCCTTTCCTACAAAAAATATTTTTACTAAACAGCGTTAAGTTGGTTGAGAGGGAGAGAACGTTGAGTTCAGAGAACGTTGAGTTGACAATCCGACTTAACCTAACCTAATTTTCCTAACCTAAATTAATCGAATCTGACTTAACCTAACCTAATTTTCCTAACCTAAATTAATCGACTCTGACTTAACCTAACCTAATTTTCCTAACCTAAATTAATCGAATCTGTCTTAACCTAACCTAATTTTCCTAACCTAAATTAATCGACTCTGACTTAACCTAACCTAAATTAATCGAATCTGACTTAACCTAACCCAAATTAGTCGAATCTAACTTCAACTAAGCTAATTTAACAACACAATAAGCGTTTTTCCGATTTTCATAGAATACAAAGGGGGGAGTCTTCTATATATTTTTGTTGCCCTCAACTTAATGCTGACCTAGATAGTTGGCCCCCCTTTGCTATTGTTGCCCTCAACGTAATGACCACCTGTGGTTTGCATTAAGTAGGCCAGCTTCGTATGTACAAAACGTTTTTATCACCACTGATCTACTGAGTGACTAGTATAAATTGTTGGGAGTTTTTAGAAATAAATTTTTATCAGTAAAATTTGTTTATTCAGTTGCATTGTGCATTGAGTAAAGTTTGGGTTGTAATTAAAACGTTTTGCAGTGACACATATAGATACATCATAAGGCAGGATACGATTAATTGTGGTGGTAATGTATTCATAACGCTTTTACAGAAGTACATGTGGCATTGATGTGGTAACGCCGTGCGGAGTGCAAACGTTTTCAGTCCATTGAAATAGAGGTGAAAAAACAGTATGGGCAACAGTATTGTGTTAGAAGGGAGTTAAGGAAGTAGTGTGGTATGTGCTTGCTGAAGTTTTTATCAGTAATAACTAAGTCTTTTACACGACCTAACCCGGAGGATAGTTGTCGGTGTTTATCGAACGGGTATTTCAACCAAAAACGGGAATAGGATATCCACGTTTCAAGGAGAGGTTTGCAGAGGTCATATTGTAAGTCGTATCCAATCTGAACTTGCTTCAAAACATTGAAAAGATATCAAATAACTATTGATTCAATTTAATATTGGTTATTGATTATTTAGTATTTATTTACAGTCAGCTAATTTATTTAAAGACGATCGCCACTTGAATTTTCATTGGAATCATGAATTAGAATCGTCGCCACTATCATGTGGTCTTTGATCTGATTTTTAAGAGAGCAGTAGAAAAATAGTCGCATTAATTGCAGATGAATTACCCAGGTGAATTGTTATTATTGTTCTGGTCAGGCGTGTGTGGTTCTCAGGCACCTTATTAATGTTTGTAATGCCATACACAGAACACAGCAAAGCATACCGATTCAATTAAACCGCTTAGCAATAAAAGTTAAACACGGTGGTTAACACGAAGTGCGTAACGCACAGGTATCAGTAATAATACGGTTGCAAAACTGTATGATAGGCATCCAGAGGAGATTAGCTTAACGAAACGTAGAGAATGAATGAAGAACACATTATGATTTAATTTAACTTACTCAATTTACAGTTAGGCCTGCATTTAACTAGAAAACGGGAAAAATTAAAAAATAGTAATAAAATTGTTTATTTGACACGTTTTTCTTTGCAGATTACAATTGGACTAGGAAACAACCATTTCAAAATGAAGAATAAACTCAAGCCTACTGGAAAAACGCCTCTGGTGGATTTGAGGCCAATCTATATTCCCAGGGTATCCTCCACGACTCCATCAGCGTCAGCAGCCCGTTTGGCCGCATCTGTTGCTAACTCGATTTCAATATCTAAGACTGCTGGTGGCACTGCAAAGTTTTCCAGGGGCACGCAAACTGGAGAGAATCTCGCAAAGAAACGTAGACTGATTAGAAAACAGTTGGCAGTTTTGCTTCACGCTGTTTTGTGCCGCGTCAGGGATAGTTTGCTGCCGAACAGCGAACAACGCGCACCCGTATGATATTACTATTCAGTAACAAATAAATAGTCCAATCGTGTGATACAAAAGTTCCAGTAATTTCTCTAATATTTTAATCTGTTTGTGTTTTTATCTTTTCAGTGTTCCACTGCGTTCTGTGGACTGATGAAAACCGTGCTTGATCACCTAAGAACTTGCCCCACTCGTGAAGCCTGTCCCTTTCCTCATTGTCGCTCATCACGTCAGATCCTCATGCATTGGAAGACCTGCACACAGACGGACTGCCCAGTTTGCAGTCCCCTGAGAAGGGTTGTACCCGCTTACCTGGATTCTGTTCTACAAAATCCAAGATGGAGGCATGAAATCATGACAAGATTCGAATGGCTTATTACATTCGTCGCTCCAGTCCACTTCAATATTCCCCAACCGCAGCCGGCACGCCAGGAGAACAATGAGGAAGCAAATGCTGCGAAAAATGCAGAGGAGTAAAACGCTAATTATCTGGTCGTGTTGTCAAATGATTCATGTTTCCTCTATTCGTGAGCTACACGTACATTACCGAAGTGTACGAAAAATTTATAAAATTGTGTCTGTAGTCTTAATGGAATTTAAATATTTCAGTTAATTTGATATTATCGGAAACAAAATATGAAAAATTTAAAGCTGAAATCGTAATCGAATCTCGCTACATGAGTATCTTAGTGAAGGTTGGTAGAATAAAGGTGTGTAACAATTTAAAAATTTCTCAAAGCTTGACATCGTTAATAAGCAATAAATATTAGATATAGATATTAAATATTAGCACATTCCTCAATATGTATTAAAAAACATGGTATTGTAGGAGAGTATAATTGTTTTATTGTAGCCCTCAAAGGCAAGTGCTGTGTCATGGTCGGAACACTTGATTCATGAATATTGCTGTAAACCTTGAAAAGTAGAAAATGTAAGTAGAAAATTAAGCTGTTTTTCCACGTGAAGCCACAGAAACAAGGTTTGTGAAAATATGTAATATAGAGCTTACTCTTTGATGCTATCCTCAATGTTATTATAGTTACTGTTTATTAAAACCCCGTGGAAACCATGAATACTGTCCTGACTTGTGTTTTGTTTGAGAAATTATTAAATTATAATTATTATTAAGATAGACGTAGACTACTACTATTCTTGTGTGATTTATGATTCAATTAATGAAAGACATGCTAATGGTTAATTAATAAATGCATAAATCAATGAATGGATGTGGGTGCAAGTTGGCATCTATGCAGTCCTATGTTGACACAAATCGCACAAAATATCGTTTGTTGAGTTCAAATTGGGCTAATTAATGAATTCATTACTACTCGACGTGGCAAGGTAGAAAATATCTTTCAAAATTTATGGAATTCCGCTTTGGCAGACAATGAATCCCAGACCAGACACACCCACAGAAAAGTGATCGCATAATATTTCTTAAGTCCCAAAAGTCGCCTTCTTTCCTAAATATTCGCCATTTCAACTCACATTTGTACGCAAATTATCATGAATCATCACTGACACTTAACTACGAAAATTCCTTTTTAAGCAACCGATATCTCTTCAAGTCTACACAACTAGCTACACAAGTTTTTTAATAGACAACACTCACCAATGCGCTTCGACGAGCAACTTAATGAAGGATCTAACTTTCCATGATTACCCGAACCTCAATATTAAGCGCATGAAGCTGTGAACTAATTTTAATAAGCATGTGTTAGCTACATGGTTCTCCTAACAACGATAGGCCGCTCTCTAGAAGGTGAAAGCCGTGACAAAGATGTGATATAAAACGACACGATGAAAGTCAGAAAACAACATAGATTGGTGGCGTTTATTGTTGGTTCTTATGAATTCGCAATGTTTTTTAACATCGTTTTTATAAGAAGAAATGTGATAAGTCTTAGCATGCTGGATAAGAATCGCTTGCTCCTGTATCTCGTGTTGCTGCTGTTGCTGCAGCTCTCACTATTTTGCAAAGGCACAAAAGCATCCCGATGGATAGGAATACAAAACATAGCTCGTATATCAACACATGCACCAACCAAATCAAGCACAAAATCAACCTGAAATGGAAAATATTTGTGTGCACAGTTTCAATATTTCAATCACACCTGCAAAACCTATGAAGCTTTTAAATATCTCTTACGTGGGCAAAACTACAAAAAAAATGAGAAGAACCGTGATGTGAAATAACACACTCGGACTGGATACTACGGCAAGCAGACTTATAACTGGAAGCCCATGTTCAGTTCGGACATGTGGGCTTGTTTCTGCGGGATTATTTCCCGGGGTAGCATCCTTAGACTCCACTGCTCCTCTCAAAGAGACAAAAACAGAGCTGCTACTTCCTTCGATGGGAATTCATTAGAGTTATAATCAATTTAAGAGAGGCTGCGTATTGCGCAAATGCTATTGTTTTTCAGTCAAGTAAAGTTACCTGTTGACGGTGATGGTTGTCGGTCCGTGTCCATAGTTTGTTTCACTTGACGGTTTTCAGGTTTCAGCTATCAGATAGGAAAAAACAGTCGTGTGTTGCAAGCGTTCTCAATCAGTTGTGGGGGTTTTACTGCGCAAAAGTTACTACTGCAAGTGTGTATGCAATATTGGTACTCACGACTAATATCCATGTGCCATTGCTTTTATTCGAGCTGCAATCAATTACCCCATTACTAAAATGTATCATGGAATTGGATTGATTGTCCAGCTTTAAGCATTTCACAAACAGTGAGTAGAGGGTGAATGAATTATATTCAACAAAATTTACGGGAATCGCTAAATTTATTGTGTGCCCTATGCCACCAACCAAGCTCAGAAAGAATTTCCTGTGACGCATGCGATATGCAATTATAGATTACAACACGTCATTCCTTAACAAACACGTATGAATATGCACCAATGACATATATATGTGCATAAATAACAGACGGTCAAAGAACCACAGCTTGCTCGTGATAACAACTATACAAATGCATTTATTTTCCGCATATTACATTTGAGTCATTGTAAAAATGAATAATGATTAGAGTCGATAATTGCTATCAACAAATAGAATGTTGAAAGTGGTTGGCGATGATTCCACCACATGCTAGTCATTGTCATTGGATAGTTTAAAGTTAGTCAAGGTTAGAGTTTTTAAATATAATTCACAAAATAGCCAGAACTGGCGCCATTAACCTTAACAACAAAATTAATACCAGGCATTCCGTATCTCCACAACTCCTTATCAATCATCTGCTGCGAATTGTCGCTCGAAAGTTCGCAGAGTGTCAAGACAAAGTGGATTTTTTTGAGCCGAGGCACAAAATACCAATAACTTCCTTGCTGAAGTAATTTCATGTAGGCCCAAAAGCCTTGCTCTTGCTTCCAGTTGTCAAAATTGTCACGCCCAACTGCACGAATTTTAACGTTAATTGTTTCCAGTAGCGGTGCATTCTGGAGGAGGGTGGTCCAGTCGATCTGCTCCAGTCTGTGAGATCTAATAACGAGATGTCTGAGAAAAGAAGCGCTTACAAGCTGCTCGCAGTAATAGTCTCCAACGTTGCATGCGTGCCTCTCCAATATAAGGGTTACGACATTTCGGGTGAAAGGGACAATTGGCACACTCGCGGCTAAAGAAGGATGGTGGAGGCACACGTGGAGTGTTTTAGTCTGCAAACCCAAACATGTTTCTGGAATTGAGACTTGCACATTCTTGTCCATGTGGATCGTGCATTCCCGAAGGTTGGAGAGGCGCAGATCTGTAAGCCCTGCGAAGTTGACGATTGGCCACTTGAAGTCACCCAAACACAATTTCTTTACATGAGAATTCCTCAAGAGGATTAACATTGCAAAACTGGAAAGCTGTGTGCTCTGAAACACCTGCAATGACCTTACAAATGGTATCTTAACCAATTTCTCAAGACTCTCTCGTTGACCATCAATATTGTAGTATTTGGATAGATCATTGGATGTGATAATCGACAGGGACTTTAGGTTTGAGAGTTGCCCAAGCCACTGGCAAACTGTAGAGTACATTGGAAGCAGGCGTGAAGGTTTCCGAGGACGATGAAACCCATGAACATCCAACACGACAGTAAGCGATGTAACCGTTTCAGCAAACATCTCAAGGAACCTCTGGACGGCATTCGTAAACAGTTTCCAGTTGCCAGCGACCTCCACATCATCGACAGAACTGGACTCTCGGTGACACTCAATAAACAAATGCTGATTCTGGAGTAGTTTCACAGCCCCCTCTTTCCAGCGTCTCTCGAGGAATTCGATATATTGATCAACCCTGTCAGCTTCATCCTCTGGCTCCATACTTAGCAGGTGCGCTGATACCGGCGAGCACAACTTCCTGTATTCATACAAGCCAATGTTCGTGGGGCAAAGCTTCATGCAGGTCGCATCCTTTTGCAGAAACTCATCAACGACATTTCGCCAGCCAACGCAGACAAGTCGATATTTGCGAAGTACCCCGTAGATCTCGTCCCAGTTGCTCCCAAGGCGATCCCATTGAATCTTCAATACAACTTCCAACACCTGCAACGAAAAATGCAGAGTAATTAGCGATAACGTCTTGCAGGTCTTGTCTCGTGTTGGAAGTGTAACATTGTTCAGTGTGTATATTCTGAATTCAAAATGAATCGTTATCATTGGTTCTTACCAAACTAGCCTCTTCATCAGCCTTATTGCCGGCGGAAGATTCGGCACTCCCACGCTGGATATTTGTGTCTGCGCAGATAATCGGAGTGGAAATGTCCTGAAATTCGATCACTCTGTCCACCTCCTCTTGGCTTATCTGGTCTCCTTGATGCTTCACAAATGGAAACAAACTAATAATTGTTAAGACAATTCTAACCCATATTAAACTCAACTACCCTACAAAATTTAACGATTTAATGATTGGAAACGCAAAGCGGGTAGCTAGTAGATGACTAACCTTTGCAACACCCCGCCCGGGTAGTGTATTAGTAGTAGCGGAATCCCGAAAAGAGCCTGTGTCACTGGTTGGAACTACAATGTGATGTTCCGTACAGGCCAAACGTTTTCTTAACCGCAAAATCTCTTCGTGACATTTCTCTACGGATTCAGGAAGTAGGGACCGGTCACTCTGTGTGTCATCAAACGAAGCCATTGGCAACAAAATCTAACCAATATTACAGTTTCTTAAGCCTTTTTATCACGAACAAATACTTTTAGCATAACACAGATGATCGAAATTTTCCGACAATTCTATAACCAAAATAAAATAATTTCAAACGGTTTAAATCCATTCACACAGAAATTGAAAGATTAAATGTAAAGAAATCTCAGCAGGCACTGCAAATGCATAAGATGTAAAGAATGTCTCACAATAATCAGACAAGGGGCAAGGAAAAGATGCGCGGGTAAGAATTATCGTGCTCCTCCTGCTCCGTGTGTATAAAATGAGCCATTACATTTAAATAATTGATGTGAAAGTAGAGGTCCAACTCGTTTATCATATGCACATACGAGTTGATTTAATGGAATATAGCATATACATGCTAATGCAGAAGGCGATAAGGATAAACCACAGCATCTCTCTTGCATACTCACGCATGCATGTGCCATCCGCTTGCATAGATATAAGCGATTCCCTTTCTTCCACCAACAGATTATTCGTCATTTGAGGTTGACGGCGAGTGGTTTGATGCAAATTAACAAATGAACATGATACGAAAACGCTTAGAGCTGATCAAATGTCACTTTAAATCTACTACAATTTTGTCTTTTTATTCTGCTTTGCTGACTTACTGGAATTCCCTTTCTTCGTATTCACAGCAAATGATACATAACTTAAATGATTTCAACAATCACCGTCATCGATCGATATTAGCTGGGAATAATACCTCTTTCCTGTAAAGCCACATATCCTTTTGTAAGCATCGCGTTTTTGCGCATTGCGAGTAGCTCCAGGTTTTTGGGGCTAATCCCGTTGCCATAATTTGTAATCAGATGAGGAAACCTATCGGGATGAATGAAATAATATGCTAATGCCTGGTTACGCGCGAGTTTTTACGCCCAAATCTCTCTGGAGCCATCGGCGATAACAGGGAGACAAAATGTTAATGAAACAATTATATGCAGTTTCCCAAGGTATGCTTATGAATTTTGCAAACACTTAAAGACATTCGCAGCGAGCTGAATAAAACCATGCTGAAATAATGTTTATTCGCAACTGGCAGTATTTTTGACAACTGATATTCATGTGTACGCAAAACATGTATTTTTAGTATTTTAACTTGATTATCAGCAATCATGTTCAGTAGGGTCCCTGCATAAGTTCCTGATTCCTGTGTACAAGCATGTTCGCTCTCACTCTCGCATCGCTTTACTACCACCATCCATTTCTGGAGCCAAAAGTTCCCATTGTCCAAGACATGCCCAGTTCCTCCGATTACTATTGCTTACAGTAAATAAGTTTGCTAATTTTGTGTTCTTAATTCATCTATTAAATATATCTGCATTTCCCTTGAGCAAAACTCATGGCTTTAGAGCACCGAAAATATGACTTGTCGTTGTCGACCATATAGTATGTGAACCATTTGATGAATTCTCTGGCTTGTTCAGCAATATTGGTCAGCATGAAAACTAACTGCATGTTTGCATCGAATAATTGTGTAATGGTTCTTACTAGTTTTACCAAACCCAATAATTTAGAGATGTACAAATAATGCGAAATCTTTTCAAATGCCCAACCATTAACGTTTGGAAAATTTAGCCACATCATTTTGTCATTTAAAATACTTTATTTTAAGTTAACTTTACACCAGCACTGTTAACGGCCACGTTTTACAAAGCCAACAAAACATTCCATAGTGCACAAAAACACACAGGCAATAGCTTAAACACAGCACAATATTGGAGTACGATAACATTGCTTACTAGCTATGGCTAAAACAATGCAACTATTACGCAATGATATTAGTAATAAACCCCTAACCGATTTTTGAAATCAACAATCGTAACTTGTGATTGTAGAAAGATCAGAGCGTAGATTCGATATGTTGCTTCATTGATACAAGCAACAGCTACAATTAAGTCATAACAATGGATCATATAGTTATAAATTTTAAGAAGCATTGGGATCCTCCTTTTGAAAAACTGGTTCCAACTGAAGTGTCTTCAACCATTCAAAATCCCCATTGACAATTTCGAACTGACAAATCCGCTGTTGGCGACCAATTTCAATGCACTCGCCACACACGTGGAAGGATGGAACACACAATCTACACTTAAACAGTAAAATGTTATCTTCATAGTTTGCAAAACAAAAATTGCAAAATTGTGCATCCTTGCTTCCTTTGGGAGTGAAAACGTTCCAAATTTTTTCTACTACAGTTTGATTAGCAGCCAAGCTCAAGTCTAGACCACTCTTTAAGATTCTAAAACTTATTGAAAGATAATCATGCCCTATCCTTCCCTTAATGAAATAGTTCATCTCGAGGAAACTAATGGGCACTCTAGAATCGCAATATTTGGTTTGAAGGAGCCCTGCGCAAGGTGCTTTCCACTTGAGATCAGGAATCTGGAAAAGACGCATTACAAATTATTAATCATTCGATTGATCTCACCAAATAAATCTCATAATCATCATAAAAGCACTATACTATTGCTAATTACCTTGCTGGAATAAGATTTGATTTCGAATTCAACTTCAAATCTCGAGGTTTCCTTCAGTGACTCGCCAAGATACAACATTATCCATGACATGGTGTTATCGGCGGTGTGCTGCTGAGTCAAAAAGATGAATTGTTCTT
>JAQIXX010000197.1:0-79947 GCA_034700605.1 Willowsia nigromaculata | reverse complement strand
TTTCCTTGCAATTCCCTCAAATTTCCTTGCAATTCTCTCAAATTTCTTTGCAATTCTCTCAAATTTCCTTGCAATTCCCTCAAATTTCCTTGCAATTCCCTCAAATTTCCTTGCAATTCTCTCAAATTTCTTTGCAATTCTCTCAAATTTCCTTGCAATTCTCTCAAATTTCTTTGCAATTCTCTCAAATTTCCTTGCAATTCTCTCAAATTTCCTTGCAATTCTCTCAAATTTCCATAAAATTCTCTCAAATTTCCATGAAATTCTCTCAAATTTCCATAAAATTCTCTTAAAATTTCCATAAAATTCTCTCAAATTTCCATAAAATTCTCTCAAATTTCCATCAAATTCTCTCAAATTTCCATAAAATTCTCTCAAATTTCCATAAAATTCTCTCAAATTTCCATGAAATTCTCACCAATTTCTATGACATTCTCTCAAATTTCCATAAAATTCCCTCAGATTTCCCTCAAAATATCCAAAATTGACTTCAAAATGTCTAAAGTTTTCTATCAATGCTTCGCAAATTAAAATATGTTTTTTGTAGCGTCAAAAAAGGCAAAACTGGCAAACACTCGATTTGAAATCATGAAAATGCTTCAAAATAAGGCAAATTTTCTGAACATGTAGAAAATGCTTTGTTTTCTTATATATCAGTGAAAAAAAATTTGCCCCCTCCTGGATCAAGTTCTGGATACGCCAGTGTGAGATATATATTATGAGCCATGAGCCTATGTCGATAAACGTGGATTTAGATTTAGTTGAGTTTCTTACAAGAACATGTCTAATAAAATTTCTTCATTTTTCTTGAATTCCCTCATCAAGAATGTACTTTCAATAAATTGCCAATTTACGATGCAATAATTCACTTCGGCTCATTCATGTGACGAAGATTATTTTAAAATATAAAATGGAGGCGGAACAATTAACACATTAATGGTTGAGTGAGCGAAACTCGTTACATATCAATTTAATTGATTAGGTTATTGATTATCTATAGCTATGATGATGGTAACATTGAAGTACGAGGTGTTGTGACGAAACGCATAGGATAGTTGTTGATTGAGTGAAGGGTTGTTTTTACCTACTTAAGTACGGGGATTATAATAAAAATTGTCTTGAGTAATGCAAACAAAAAATAATCCCAAGAAATCCTTTTTACAAATAAGAATGAATCATTTTTCTTTACATACCTGGTGCATACCTTACTATTACTATGATCATACGATTATTGATGCTTTCTTAAATTTTTTTTACATTCATGCAGTTTTGTCTCCATACTAAATCCCATGTTGCTTTAAAAAGTATAAATGAAAGCCTTGTGAGTGTTGAGTCAACTTGTTTGAATTTATGTTTTAGAGGCGAACGCTGTTTGGAGGAACCAGGGACACGTACTAAACTGCTGAGAATTATTGAAAAGGATGTGTTGTGCTTCATTTTCTTGTATTTCTGTTCAACGCAGCAATCAAGGACATTTGGAGGGATGTATGTTGCAGAATGAAATTCGCGCAAAGGAGTTTATTATAAAAAGAACTATAAGAAGGAGGAGTGCGTCTATCTATTAGATTTCCTTAAATGATGTTCAATAATAGTGTTTTAAAATAAGAAAGGCTCGTTTTGAAACTTATAAAAATGCCGGCGTCTTCGGGTGAACTATGGGGTCATCATTTGATGCCCCAATTCATTGAAATTGATATTCTACTTCCTACCGGGGTTGTGGTTCCATTGAGATGTTCTCGTGATCAGACACTCCACAATATTAAAGGTAAAAACAATGAACTATATATGAACTCTGTTGAAAAGACTTTTTTGCTAGTTGACTGTGTAAAACTTCATCTAATCTTCGTTTTGTTTAATTTTAGCTCAAGTGTGGAGAGAGGGGCCGAAATTTCCATTTTTCCATTTGCTCTCATCGGATTCGGATTATGTTTTTACTTCTGTGACATTGGATGCCAAGAAAGAAGAATTTCATGACGAATCTAGGCGATTATGTGACTTACACTTGTTTGTTCCTTTCTTAAAACTGGTTGAACCTAATGCTTCTACTAAACAAGAAAATATTTTGAATTCTCAAATAAGTATGTATATCATATTTTGTATGTGATTCTTTTAATGTCTATTTCATGTATCAACCATATTTCATTCCAACGATATATATTTAATTTTAGGTGTAGCCGTTGGTATTCCAGTAAATCAATTTGACGAGCTGGAAAATCCGGAAGTACTTGAGTTTCGTAGAGATGCCATTAATTTATGCAGAGACATTGTAGAGAAACGCGAAGAGTCTCTTGAATCTCATGCACAATATAAATTCTCCGCGCAAATAGCAAAAAATGGCCCAGTGTATTATCAAATGTTTCCTGGTGGTATGGTGTCAGTGAAAGTGTGGTTTGATCCGAACTCGAACCGGAGTGTTACAGTGAGAGTTGCAGTTGAAGCATATGGCGACACGGTAATTAGCGAAGCCTTAGAAGTTTATTCGAAAGGTCGGCCACGGGATAATCGGTCATATACTGATTTCGTACTGAAAATTTGCGGAAGACAGGAGTACCTTCTTGGTTCCTATCCAATATCTCAATATAAAGTAAGAATTATATCTCTGAAGAAAGCATTTTAAAAGCACTGGATCAACTTTACACAAGTGCTTACTTTTACTTTTTGATCCTTAGTACATTAGAGAGGTCGTCAGAAAGGATGAAATTCCTCAACTGGAACTTCTTGAAAGACAAATTTTGTACAGTAAGCTACCGAAGGAGCCGTTTCACATACCTGCGTACTATAGGTAATAATATCATTATTATTGAAGTTCATTCATTCATAATAACATTTAACGAAATAGTAGGTGAAATAAAGTTACTTTGTAATATTTATCATCGGTTGTAGACGAACATATCGAACCAGCGAAACGGAGAAATCATCGGGAGATGTGCATTTGTGGCGAATAAATTGTTTGTTCCAAGTGCAAATTCTTTGGGCGACATACATCAACGCAACTGATAACGTAAACATTAACTAGGCATATATTGTCTGTAATATAATCTCATATTTAAATAATGCATCATAATAATAATCTTGTGGAATCTTGTAGGTTTGTGTAAAAGCCGGAATATTTCATGGGGATGAAGCACTTTGCGAGCTCCTGCAGACTTCACAAGTTTCATGCAATACTCTGAGGTGGAATGAGACTTTACGATTTCAGATATCCGTTCCTGATATTCCAAGGAGTGCTCGCCTCTGTGTGTCAGTGTGTAGTATTTCTAGAAATAAAAGGCGTCAGGTACAGATTACTAATATTCTAATATAAACTCATATTAGATGTATGTATACAATTATTGTTTACTATAATGTACTCTGGGGTTTTTTATATACAGGAGGAATACTGCATGCTTGCTTGGGGCAACATTAACTTATTTGATTTTAAAGGAAGGCTTATAACTGGCAAAGTTCGATTGGATTTATGGCCAGCACCAATGTCTTTGGATTCTGTGTATCTATTAAATCCTCTTGGAATTACGGGTAAAATGGCGAAATATTCACTCGTCTCATAACTAAACTGTATGTATATTTGTTGTACTAATTCATTTGCAATTTTTTAGGTTCAAGCTTGGATAAGGGAAGCTCATCCCTAGAGCTAGAGTTTGACAAATACTCATTACCTTTGTATTATCCCAAAGAGCACGAAATATATGCGTTTGCTGAATTTCTGACTAAAAACGAAGAGAGTACAAGTTCCACTTGTGCTCCTGCTGATGACGTAAGAATTCATTTCACTTGAAATGCTATACTGTTTAATGAATTGAAATACATTAGGACACACTTTATTTTTCAACAGTCAGCCCTAGAAGACTTGATAAATAAAGACCCGTTATGTGAAATTTCGGAGCAAGACAAAGTTCTAGTTTGGAAATATCGGGAGTATTGTTTGACTGAATTTCCACAGTCACTCCCAAGAATTGTAGCCGCTGTGAAATGGAGTTCTAGAGAAAACACTGCTCTCGTATGTAACCCATTATAATTTATGATCATGTATGACTGCATACCACTCAATTCATCTTATAATGCGTTTAATGACATGTGGTTTTATGACATTCTACAGTTTTACGAACTCTTAAAAAGATGGAGACCTGTGACAATGGAGACTGCTCTTGCATTACTTGATTGTAAATCTGCGGACATTTTTGTAAGTTTTTTTCTGACCATTTGTCTTCCCGAAATTTACAGAATTGTTCAAATTTAGAAAAAAATTAATGTTATTTTATTTTAAATTAAAACTTATTTAAGGTAAGAGAATTTGCTGTGCGAAATTTGGACCGAACGTTGTACGATTCAGACGTTCTGGATCTCCTGCTTCAGCTAGTCCAATCTTTGAAGTACGAGCCATACCTTCAGTCACCTTTGGCAATGTTTTTATTACGACGGGCATTGGTTAATCGCTTGGTCGGCCATTTCTTCTTCTGGCATCTGCGATCAGAAATATCTGGAAAGTCATGGTTGGATGTGCGGTTTGGGCTAATATTGGAGGCGTATTGTAGAGGCTTGTGTGGTCATTTAAAGGACCTGTACAAGCAAGTTGAAGCTTTAGAAAAACTTACCGTTTTGACTGAAACATTGAAGGAAAAAAGAGACGAAGCTCCGAAAGATAGATTAAGGTATTAAAAATTCCTCGCCTTCTTTATGCTTTCGTCAGAAATATCCTTGATAAAACGTCACTCTACTACACGATCATCAATTTTTTGTCTAGATTTTTGAGTGAACAAATTAAGCAGGCAGACTTTTTGGAAGTGTTAGAAAATTTAAGTAATCCTGTCAGTCCAAATGTGGAGCTTGGAAGTTTACGAGTTGAGTCATGCAGGATTATGGATTCTGCGAAACGGCCTCTGTGGCTCGTGTGGCAAAATAACGACCCGCTTGCTCAAAGGATAGGCGAGTTTATATACATTACATTTTTGATTTTGTTCAAAATTTAAACTTGTCACTCGAAGCTGTAACAGAATTTCCTAAATGATAAATGTCCATGTCTATCAACATGCGTAGGTTTTGGAGAGACTGCGGCCATATTCAAAAATGGTGATGACCTCCGACAAGATATGCTGACGTTACAGGCGAGTCGCTTTTCAAATTCTTGTCACTTATTTGCAGACTCGAGATGACATTGCTTCTCAAATATTTTATACATGTGCTTTCAAATTGAACCCTAAATACGAAATATTACATTACCATTTTAATGGAATTTTGATTGGCTTGTAGGTGGTAAGAATGATGGATGAGCTGTGGAGATCGGATAATTTAGATTTGAAAATGTTATCATACACATGCCTGGCCACTGGAAAACAAGTAGGCTTGATTCAAGTGGTACGTACTCACAATCAGTCAACGTCTTTGATCATTGTTTACTTTGTGTGCTACAATTGCTTCCACTTCATAACTCCATCTCAACTGTCGCTCTGAATTAGAATGACATGGATATGAAACGTTTTATCCTTATTGTAGGTTAAGCGAGCTCAGACCGTTTACACAATCCAGAGGAAGGCTGGAGCATTAGCTGCTATTCAGGTTAACTCGAAACAACTTCATAAATGGCTCGCTGAAAGAAACAAAGATGAAAATAGGTACAACCAAGCGATTGAAACATTTAAGAGATCTTGTGCCGGTTACTGTGTTGCAACTTTCATACTCGGTAAGTCATTGTTTAGCAACTTTAATATTATGCTATGTAAATATATCACCGTCCTTCTCTTCGAGTCGGGTTACATGAACCAAATATTTCTGCAGGCATTGGTGATAGGAATCCAGACAATATAATGGTATCTGAGGATGGACATATTTTTCATATCGACTTTGGCCATTTTCTGGGGCATTTCAAGAAAAAGTTTGGAATCAACCGAGAACGAGTTCCGTTTGTACTTACCGACGATTTTCTATATGTCATTGCAAAAGGAGCGGAAAATCCTAGGAAGAGTCCAGCTTTTCAAGACTTCCAAAAACTTTGCGGTCGTGCATACATTATCCTACGTCGACATGCAAATCTTCTCATCTCATTATTCACATTGATGTTGCCGTGTGGTATTTCGGAATTGCAGTCAATAGCGGATGTCGATTATTTACGGAAAACTTTGGCAGTGGATATGAACGAAGCCGAGGCACTTAATTATTTTCAGACAAGGTAAAAAATATTCAGAGTAGGCTGCAATGCTTTCGACTTACAATTAATGTGCATGCTGTGATAATGCTTTGTGTCATGTTATGCAATTTTCTTGACCGATTGCAGGTTCAGTGAAGCGTACGGCGGAGGATGGATCACTAAATTGGATTGGTTCTTCCATTCATTGAACCATATTAAAGACGCATCAACCTAACTTTTGTTAGTTGTGCCCTTATCTTTATGGCTTTCACAGACAAGAAATCCTTGCATACGATTCTATTTTGCCTGAATATTCGTATAAATTGTGATTGTGATCTTACGAAGATAAGATTTTTAAAAGAAAGATATTATTAGCAATTAGGTTTCAGTGCTTTCCCAGTTTCTTCATCAAAAGAGGCAGACTTGATTAGCAATAAAGACACGTTGATGTTTTATAATATTATGCTTAAATTAGCTTATATGGTTTTAGCATGTTAATGCATTTAAAAGAGTCATAAAACAATTTATACGCTAGATGATAGACTGAGATGGTGTTCAATTACCCAACAATAAAATGGTTTTAAATGATACAATAACATTTATACATGAAACTGATAAAGGATAGCATAACGGAAGAAGTCGGAATATTTAGTCATTGTTAATTTGGCGGCAAAAAGTTACATCGTTGATATTTTGAACTTGTAATGGTAAGCGAAACAAGTGTAAAATTGTATGGATGTGATTGATCAGTATTCTCTGTATCTTTAAGCTGCTGGCCAGCTTACTGTAAAAAATTGCTTCTAATAAAACTATTACGTGTAGGCACCAACGTAATGATTAAGGATTCAACTACTCACTATTATTCTATTAACTCTATGCATAAAACTAGCCATGCTGGCTGGTGAACGTCACTGGGTAAAGACTAAAGAAAAATTGCAAGATTAAGCAAAGAAAAGTAGTCGGATTGGTAAGCCAATTTATTAGTCACAAAATCATTCACAGCCATTCTCAGCAATCTGAACTAGATATAATCAGTATTATCGAGCCTTCCTGTAAAAATATTTTTGCTTATGAAAAAACCGTGGTTGATTACGTGGAATTAATTATTGGCAAATTGATAAAGATATTTGTAATAATATGTGTATACTGTTCTCATGGTCCGACCCATTCGTTCAACAACGCATAAAAATTATGAAGCTTTAAAAGTTCTTCTCTCCATCTGGTTGGCCTAAATTTATGTCATTTCTTTGTATTTGATGATGGATTACAGTATATAAGACACAATGATGTTCCTTTACACATTATTCAGCAAATGATAAATAAAAACAAGTTATAATACAAATGTTTGTTTTCACATTCTTTCAAGATTACTTTCACTGGCATCCAGAGTGAGAAGGCTTTGGGCATCTCACGTTCCCCCATCTTGATGCACACTTGTACACCTATTGAGTTTGAGTTACGAGTGGAACGTTGTACACTGTTTGCACCCGGATTTTGGTAGGAGTAATTGTGTGCGTGAGAATCCATTTGTATGAAAAGAAATAAATGATTTCAACATCGGCATAACACTTTTGGAACACATTTTTTACTGGCTGGTATATTTTGCATCTACATTTATTTTATAACGCAGTCACAGTAAATTCTACAAATCAAATCAGCAACAATCTTTCTTCAACAACTTATAGCTTTCTGCATTGTGAAATAAGCCTATGGTTAGCCTTCTTTGTTTGTATGTTCCACATCACCCCAAGTATATGAATGACAATGTCCCTCACGTTCAAGTCCCAAATACCTGACAGCACAACTAACTAAACAGTCGAAAATTAATCAACGATCTATTATTATCATTTACTGAATTTCTTAATAATACTTTCATCAATTCCGCACTGTAGTTTTCACAATGCATATTGTTTTTCTAGGAGTTTCATGAGCTGGAGCAAAGAACATCTAAAAACACACACAAACTGTTCCATAATTTATAATAATTCTAAACAATTTGGCTGCGATACAATACTTGCTACATTTCAAAAATATATAGAGCTACAGATGAGCTATGTAATAATTGATAATCTATTGTTTAGTACTCCACCATACAGAAAATTCAATAGTACCGATTCCAGCATTGTCGTACACACACGCACACACAATTGTTTGTTACATGCATAGTATAGGTATATATACAGTTACTGTACAATTTGTTGCAAAATCATAACTTACTCTGCAAATTCGTCTTGCATACAAACAATTATTTATAAACTATGTATAGTTTTTGTTGGCAAATGTTCATAACTCTCATCAAATATTAGTACTCTTTTATATATGATGCGTAAATGTAAAGCGTACTGATTTTTGTTTTACTTTCTGCGTTTTCAATTTTACTGCTAATTAGTTTACATTTAGCAAATTTTCATATTCTTGAAAACTCAACCAGTTTCAAGAATAGTAGCCGGAATGCTACTTAATATGCATGCCTATATATCCGTCTTAAGATTAATTTCAAATATTCCACTAGCACAAGTATATCTTTATATCATCGTCGTAAACACCTTTTGTAATTCATACATTAGTTATTTTCTAGTCAAAATCTTTGATCTTGTACTGTAGTATAATGATGGTTGGTAATAATCAATTCAACGAAGTAGTCACATTCAATAATTTTCTATGAAATACCTTTGACATTTTTGAATGCAACGTTACGCTGATAATCTAGCTACTACAACCGCGTGTCAACCTTAAATAGACTCCAGAAGATATAGTACCAACTACATGATTTCACAGAAGTATAATTTATGTTATCTATTTTTAACCATTGCAATAATTGTAGCTCAGTAATTAGCACGGATTGTCTTTACTTTAAACGTACTCGTAGTACTAAACTGTTATGTCTTGTCTACGAACTCTTTTCACACATATCAATCAAATCACAAACGTAATCAAAGTTTCGAAACACTTAAAATCGATTTCGGTGTTTCAACCAAATACAATTGACGATGGGACTGCTGGCGACATAATTCACAAATGTACATACTTGTATCATTTGTTCGAATTTTTTTATTTCTTTCATATGTACATATTTTTTAATCCTTGAATTCTTGTATAAATTCTCCAGTCCAATTATCTGCCCTTAATATTCTCTCTCTACAATCACTTTACTGAGTACTACATCTATTGTCTGTAAGCCTCTAACATATCATTACATACATACTGGACTCACTACTTACTTGTCTGACAAAAATCGGATTTCTGCTCAATTTGCATCGTACTAAAACATGTAATTTGCATTTGGATAATAAAAGAACTAAGATATTTAGCCAGAGGGTATAATTTATGCATGTTTTCCACGCATAAGCCATGCTTTAAAACTCCTAAATCCGATGATCGAATATCTCGTTGGATTGTTCATCTGCTATATTAATTTTATTGGTACTGAGAATGCTTTAAAAATAATTTTGCTATACTTTCCACACGAAATGAAAGATAAAAATTCCCAAATATTACATCCATGCGAAAAGGTTAGCTGTTTGTCATAGTCATGAGCTCCAAGAATTGTGATTAAATGTTAGCTATCCCATGAGATCATGTGCACTGTATCATCATTACCTAAACCTCGGAAATTATGGAATGAATTTTAGTTTACATCGTGAATTTACAAATAAATTACCGATAATGATATTAGTTGAAATATCATTATCTTGAGTTGGCAAAATTATACGCTGGGATGAGCAGGATTTAGGGCCTAAAGTTACTTCTGTATTAGTTCTAGCAAATATACTTCATTCATAATATTAAAAATGTTATGTGCATAAGATTTACATTTACTTGTACATGACGTGTGTGTCTCTAAATTCCTTAAATTTTAGCGTTTGCATTGGATCCAAAATCTAAAATTGGTTATCAATCGCCTCCTAAAATGATTAACTCTGCTTAAAAGTTTGAATGTTCTATGCATCTGGCTTGAAATGAAGATTTTGAAAATATAAACAATCCTGAAATTAAGGCGACTACATGCATAAGTAGCATTTATATTGTCTATTGTCTATTGTTAGACATCTAATTTAAATCAATAAAATGAACTTAACGAATGGCGAAATAAATTTGTATAATTTGGTGATCTACGTTTACACTGTAGGCTTTTGGCTTTGGCTTCATATTAGGAAATATATTTTTATGCCAAGCAAAGACATTGGCACACACGCGGCTAGTACAACAGGTTTACATAAAATGGCATGCACCATCTAATCATCGTAAAACCCTAAAGAGTCGGGATGATCAACAATATCAAGATCAAAAGTAAAGTCATCGGGGTCATCGGTAGCACCTTGTAGGAGGCAGTCTTTGCTTACTGGACTTTCACTTCGTTCCCCAGTTGTTGCGTCCCCGTTCTTGTCATCATGGACAACCATACCGGTGAGTGCAAGAATGTAGTTTTTGGCCAAAGTCAACGTTTCGAGCTTAGACAAACGACGTCCTTTGTTTGCCACGTGTGGGATTGGTATAACTTCCCGCAATGCCTACAAATCAGCCAAAAGATCAAACTGCTTTTATTTTATGTTTTAATACTTTCATTTACTTATGCACACATACATGCATAATAATATATACAAATATAACCCATATCTCTGTGTGACTTATAAGAACAGGGTTAATCTTCACTTCAGGAACATTCAACATTGACCGCAAAGAGTAGTTTAGCGTGAAACTGAGAACTACTATTTTACGATACCTCGTAGTATTCATAATCTGCACACATAATATCCTCGATTGTGCTTGCAATTACATTTCGCAGTTGCTGTAGCTGTTGCAATGCACTAATGTACATCTACCCTGGCACACGTACCGAAAGAAAATATCGTGCATGAAAACCTTGCCTTCGCAGTTAGCTTATCCCTTTCATATGGATTGTTTGTATTAACACCTGAACAAAACAATCCCACAAAACGAATGATTCCCACGAGAAAAGGATGATTTTCCGTGCTCCATTCTATTTTCTGCTTTCTCCACATTTGTGTGCGCTTGTATCCTCATTTAACCTAATGATTGCATAACTCCTGTCATCGATTTTAGTAGTATTAATCAACGTCTAATAGTGCTAACTACAGTAATTTGGTAACTTTTCCTGGTGTAAAAAGATGCAAAAAGTGGGTTAGAAGCACTGAATTACAAATTTTCCTTCTTTGTAATCATACCCGTACAGCCTTGCTCATCTTTCATCGTTCATACAAATTATACGAGCGGATGATGATCTGAAGGAAGAAAGTTATCAGCAGCAACAGTAGCGTCGAAACCGATACAACAATAACTTCGTGTATTTGATAACATTGTTGATATGCGTTCCCTTTCCTGATAATAGTAATAACAGGTTTCAATGTGTCTATTAAGAGTAAGTAATCTATTACGTATATTTATCAAACTACTAGTGAAGATTTCAGTTCCTCTCTTTCCATCCTTTCACCTAATCATCATCCCTAATACTAAAAGTGCGCAAGTATATAATGTGCCGTACTACTACGAAATCTTGTCTGCAATAATAGCGGTGTTATATCTGTTCCAGCGCCACCCTCGATCACTGCACAAATAAAACGAGAAATCTCATACGGAAAAACTCGAGACGATAATGACGGGTGAAAGCTGATAAAAGATAGCAGGCCATGAGACGGTGTTTGCCACCGCCACCAAGCTTGCTATCTCCCGCAATATTATACTCGCTCTTTATTCATTTCGATTTACACTGAGAAAAAAATCAACACGTAAATTTTCAGAGGGGAAACGATCAGAAAGGAGAAAGGAAAGCTTAATTTGAGGTATGCTTGATGTGGGGCTCATCGAGAAACGCTTCTGTAAATTATCTTTCACCAGTACTAGTAGATCAGCAAAAACTGCATTTTATTTTATTCATCATCGCCCATCGTCTAACAAAGAGTATTACACATACATCCTTGTCGCAAACATTGTTAGTTTTACATTACATAATAGATCTTGCATGTTTCACCAGCGTGTAATACAAAAGAATACGTCAACTCTTTACGTACGTTTTGTTATCCATCCGTCCAGAGAAAGTACAACAGGGTTGCCACTATCATTTTCTCATGAATTCGGTGTAGAAAATGTTGTTTGAGTTCACACACAATGGTTTACTGTTTTTTCTCTGTGTGTAAACTCTATTATCTATGTATGTAATCCACATATTCCACCCTTTTATAATAATAACTCAACATCACTCATGCTATAAGTAAGTAAAGCGTGAACACATAATGCTTCTTTGCCATTGCGCGATGCATAATATGTGTACATAGCAGATTCAAGAATGAAATAATGTTTTTATTACATACATACGCTCAGGGAGTATTACAGTGTTAAGTTTAGGCATGAATCACTTTTGGTTCATAGTAATAATGTGCAATTTGTCCTGGTCTTTAGTTACAGCAGAAGAGATGAATCAATAGCTGTCTTTCATATTATGCCCCTATACATTTTCTCCTATCCCACTTCTCCCTGCTAGTCTAGAACGTTTGCACTTTCACTTCACTGACGATTTGTACCTTTCTTTCTAGGGATGCTGCACGATGTGGGTGTCTTGCACATGAATATTTCTAACTATTTTTAAAATATTAATAGCATGTTCCTCATCTTATCCGATGAATACTAAGCAAAGCACAAACTTCAACAACAGAAACCATCACGCAACCTCTTTCTTCTTCCCATATTCTAATGATCGGATGTGCTACAACAAAACCCAAAATTATGTAGGCAAAAAAATCCGTTTCTCGTACGATTTTGTTTCAGATCATATCCAACAGTCACTATCATTATCATGTAGCTAGTTAATGAATATGAAGAAGACAAAAACTCTGACCATACTACTATTCTCATAAGGGCAACATACACACTTTCACTAAATTCATTTTTGAGTTGCCACTCAGTTAGTGCGCCCACGCAAATAATGCATACATGATAATCATAGTATATAAAAATAGTTCTGCTACTGCCCTTTAATCTTGTATCGTAGAGTGACATGAAATTCACAAATAATTTAATTTCTGTTTTACAAGCGCTCAGGGGGGGGCGGATTAAGTTTCCATAAATTTCTTTTGACTTACTTGTATTTGTTTTTGTTGTTGAATAGAATTTAATAAAATGAAAATTAAACAAATGAAGATAAAGCATTTTCTTTGAGATCTACGCTGGGCTCAATAAGAAGTTCGTTTCAATATTATAGAGTTTTGGGTGGGTCTCTTCCATACATTAATTAAAGCTATTCTTGGAAGTTTGTAAGAGCAAGTGGATGGATTCATTTCCAGTAATTATGTTTACTCTATCATCATGGGTATATAGAATGTATGCTTTCAGATTACTATGAGGCACACTTGCTGCTCAAAAATCTTAATTATGGCGTGATCTTTAATATTGTACCTCTGCTTATTAGGACAAAATTCCAACTAAGATTGCGGCTTCACTGCATTACAGATTCATGCAAAAGACTACACAATTCAGGTTTGAATTCATCTCAGGAATGTATGCATGTTTACTGTACTGGTAGTAAAATGTTAAATTATGCATAGGTATTCGTGTGTTTACGTTGACAAAATGTTTTTGTTTCTTCTTGGGGTATGGAGTGATGAAGATAGATAACCTTCGACTTTTGCTGACGTCATAATCGATATTGTGGAAATCTAAATGTGGACTCTTTATAATTAATGGAGCAAGTTCCGCTTCACAAACCTTCACCACACAAATTGAAGTTGCAGTAAAGAAATTCTACATGACTTTCCGCGGTTTTGAAGGTGAAATGATCCTTAAATGGTTAGGTATGTATATAGTCAATCATCTTTATTATTATTGCATTAGAAAGTACACAAACGTGGAAGGATACATAAATAGAAGAATTCATTCTTAGTCCCTTTGGTCTAAATGTGTGTCGACTGATATTTCAGCGAATCGTTGCAAAAGTAAAAGTTGCTCTATGTGCCAATGCCTGAATGGGTTTATGAATTATCTTATCTTAGGTAAGTTAGAAACGATTTGTAAATACGAGGGTTTCACAAATTTACAAAAACAAAAAATAGGATGTGTTTCAAAGATTGTCTTGGTCGTGGCACAATTTGGTCTATCAGAGGAGACTTTGCTTCCCATTATGATCATCTCAAGGGAAATAATATGTACATACAAGTAGTAGTAGTAGTAACAAGCCTGCATTATTCAGCGTGAGTGAATACTTACACATGAGAAGCCACTTGTGAATCTCTATTCCACGAAAAAATGTCAAGCTTACTTTGCAGCATTTCTCATATTTTTCGATGATAACTGAAAGCATTCAGGAGGTCTGAAAAACGGAGAAGAATGGTCCTGAAAGGTGAAATAAAAGCTACTCAATCAATCCATAAGAAAAAAATCTTTTACCTGAAATGCCTGATTGAGTGAATGCATTCTAAGTCGTTCCCGTTCATTGCTCTCAAGTCTTCTGAGTGTTTTTTCCCTAGCACTCAAAATCAGTTTGCGTCTTCCGACAGGGTTCTTCTTTTTCGCTGGAGCATCCCCGCTACCGCCACTGTCCTTATTCTGTCCGTTAGTGGGAGGGTTGCTCGTACCATTACAGTTTGCAGTGTTGGCGTTATTGTTGTTGCATTCGGACTCGCCCTTCAAAAGACCAGTGGACGAGTCTGCGGCCATCGTGTCAATGCAGTTCTCTCCAGAACTGGGTGCCCTCATCATTGACGACGGATCATGAGCAACACTCACATTATCAGAAATTAATGTGGATCCAATACCACTGTTATAAGATCCAACGCTGCTTAAACTGCTACTGGAGGCTACACTCTGCGGACTGTGTAACTGGAGATCAGGAGGTTGTTGGGGAATTGTGGTACCATTACTGTGTGCTGTGGTGGTGGTGGTGGGGCCGCCGATACTTGACAGGCAATGTAAATGAATTGGACTGGCTGCTTGTTGCTGAGTGGGTAATGGTGGTTGAGGAGGCTGTTGCTGTTGCTGGTGATGATGCGGATGCTGCTGCTGTTGTCTTTGATGGCAAATTCCAAGAGGGTGAAGCGTTGTTGTCATTGTGGTTAGACTTTGTGGTGAGAGTCCTGCTGTGGTTGGACTTATCCCAATAAGCCCCAGGTGAGCGTTCGCATCAGGTTGGTCATCTATGCTGTTGTTCGTTAGCACTGTCGTAATGGAGGATGCTGTGGATGAAGAGTCACTCAAGTAAAAGTCACTCGACTCCTCCAACATCTTCACGTCAAGGACCAACATTGGAACTGATGGTGCAATTTTTATTTCTACGCACGGAGAAATATAAGTGATGAGAGGGGAGAGAAAGTGAAGCCAATTCCACAATCAAATTATGCTGCTAGGTGTACTGGAAAAATAGAAGAAAAGACACACGTTACGCTACTTTCTTCACTTTCACCATACACATTTTGTATGTACATCGTCATCACATGGTTCATCTAGGTAAAGCTACCGGTAGAAAGGTGGTAGTAATTGTTACAAGCATCCCGTAAGTCAACGTCACCACCAAATATCTAATATATTTTTAAAGATAGAAAATTTCGGGGCTTGGCAAGCCAGCTGACTTTCTGGCTGTTCTTTCACGATAAAGAAGGAAAGTAGCTATATGCAAGTGAAGATGTAATATCCTGCATGCACTTTCTATAATTTCACTTTTCCTTCTATTCCTTCCTCTCAACAAGTCCCTGACTGACAAGATTCCGGTTTGGTTTCGCTTCGCTTACCAAAGGGCTGTTAGATTTTCGAAAGGAACATTTTTACAACTTGTACAAACATTATAGAAGAATATGTGTAGTGTTTACTACTTTACAATATCATTAGAAATACATAACCACCCATGTAGTAATGAATATTGTGTATAGGGAAAAAGTTTCTCCCAAAATATTTTCATGCTGCAAATTCATGAAATACTGATGTAGTGTATGTATACTACTGTACTAACGTAGACGTGCAATGAGTTAATCTCTATTAAAGCAACAAAACTCATGTGTGTACTTGTGAAAACATGCATGCATGAATGCAGATGACAGTGGTGAGCGGGTCAAGTTTCCACATCGAATTACGACTGTCTATTCATTTGCTTTATCGGAGAGAAATAGAATTTGAAAGATTATTTCCTTTCAAGAGCAATAGGAACAGGAAAGAACAAGCAACAAATAAAGAGCGCCAGTTAATACAACAGATAGGCAATAATCCACCTAGTTAAATTTTTAGCTGCATAAAATATATTTTCCCCACATTCTGGTACTTGATTTTGATGATATAGATGTACATGAATCCATGAAGCTGCAGATTATGCGTCCCCACGACACATATTTTATGTAACGTGCATGTGTCTCTTCGAGAAGATTAGCTCAGATGGAAACCAATTTCTACTACCCAACGCAAACTTCACCAACTTTTCTCGCTTTCTCTTCTTGAATCCACATTTGCCAATTTTGTTTGCTTTAAATTCACCTTTTTAATGAACCTTCCGTGGTTACTTGGGCCTGCGGGGAGACTTGCTCTTTTCTAATGGGGAGAAGAGAGCTACCACCTACTACTCCTGCTACTTACAATAATTTCGGCCGAAACTTCTCACTTTCCGCGGGTTTCCTCTTCAACTACACCTGCTAACTTTGCGTCATTCATGCGAAAACAGTCGTATCTACAACGTCATAACGTGACTTAGCATCCTTGAGGGTACAAGAACCATAGTAAATAAGCATTTCTAAATAGTTTTGAATTAGAATCTAAAACAATGTCTGGTTAGCGATGGATATGAGTGGCCCAAATAAACGTTGGCAGTTATTTCTCTGTAATATTATCTTTCGTTTGCACTTTAACACCGTGCTCGGTTCTGGTGTTTGCGTTACGTAACGAATCCTAGTTGTTTGGTAGAGTTCAAATTGGCAATATAGCGTGCTATGACGGTACATCAATTCACATGGGTCCCCCATATTCAATTGGCAGAATGGATATAAATAAACAGATAAAGTTGCATGCGTTGCGCTTCCTTTCATACCCAACTTTCTCTTTCCTTTTTATAAGCCGTGCCACAGAGCAAACCAATAATGTGTTATCGTATATTATAGAATGGAACAAATAAAACGTTCGTTCACACTCCCTTTCCCCAAATGACTTTACTCGAATCACATTTCTAAAGAAAGATAGAGGATAACAAGGCTGGTAGTCACACACAACACAACAAACCACACGAGCAACCAATGCAATTCTTCTGAGGCATCAATAATTCTTGTATTACTCTGGAGTTCACAGTCGCTGCATTCATCCTAGGTTTTTGATTAGGTACTTTTTGCAACACAAATGCGTAACACATGATAAAAACAAAGACATTCTCACTTCCAAACTACAAGACGACTCAACCAAGAAAAATACAGAAAAACCACCAAAGATGACAAATAACCAGTTCGTATATGTACACAACTCAACTCAACGCGAGTGATAGCTGTATCTTCCGTTACGTATAGTATGGATGGAACATGTAACAATAACACCAGTTTGATGATGATGAATGGATTGCTCATGCCAGCATATTGCCATCAACAAACTGTGTTTTCATCAACTACACAAGACATAACATGATGTTTGTAGGTTTCCCCACAATTTATAGAAGGAAAGAAATCCTTGTTTCAATTCGTTTGTTTTGCATTGTTGCATCTTGAAGAAACTTGTTTTTACCCCTTAAATGCATAAATACAAAATATTATGTACTTTATAATTTTTGAAAATGTTTTCTAAATGCTAAAGATGAAGGCTTGGGTTCCAAAAGTAGCACTATTTTTCAGTCTCTCTAGTCTTTAAGAACCACGTTTTACATTCTTGATATTCGTCTTCAACTTTCCCAAAAACAAGTTTGAAAAATAATGTTTTTCAATGTAGTGGTTTTTGAAGAATTTAAGTACATAACCACTCAGTTATGTACAATAAATTGCAACGAAGGAAATGCAATGAGACATTCAAAATATTTATACAATATATCAATGAAAAAGTGCTGAGTGTTACTCTCTTTTCATCATTCCCATGTGTCTATGCAGCATGTTATTTTCATTTCTTATACTAATGTTCTCCTGTCAATTATATGTCGGGATTCGTGATCTGCGTTATTTGGAATGCTGAAAAGTCCAATCAAGTCCAAGATCAGAGGAAAGAGCATAGGTACTTAGTATTCTCGTGTTCTTGCATCCTGTCCAGTCAGACACCACTTGTATACAACTTGATATGTAAATGATGACAGCATGAATGAAAAATGATTCCCTTGCTTTTCTATTTATAGGAAAAAACTTTAAAAAGAAACTGATGAGGGAGTGCAATGCAATATTAACTACCTATTTGAGCTAATTTCTACTATACGACAAAGCCATACTAGTAGAGGGTTACACACACTTTGTATACCATTTAAAAGTTTTCATTTAAAGGGAAAACTTTTTCCCAAATACCCAGTCGTATACGCGACTAGTTTAACTTTTAGTAGTGTTTGTTGGCTTCTATAGTTGGTAGACTGTTTCTACAGATGAGACATTATTAACTTAATTAAGGAACTCATTGAGAATGATTTTATTATTTACAGTCACATTGAGGACCGGAGTATCCAGAGTTGGTGCACAGCGCAGGGAAATTGTTTGCCTGGTTTGTCAGCAGCTCGATGCCACACACCAACCTAACATTACACACACTCTACTTGAGTCGTTAGTTCAAAAGCTCTAGCAACAGTTTTTCCACTCTTCACTGCCATCATCATCAATGCCATCACTATCATTTCACTTATTCCTTCATGAGCAAAGTGTCGTCGTCCCTGTTCTCCCATTCTCCTGACCAAAGGATGGCAATTAAACAAGATTATATGGAACTGTGAAAGCTGAAAGAGAACAGCTCAATAAATATAAATACAAAATATACTTTTTAGCCTCTTCCAAAATGGAATTAAAACCAAAAGAGAGTCTACAGAGAAAGTTTTATTTGGAGTAGGAAAGCAGTGGTGGTGGCGGCGGTGATGATGATATAGCTTGGAAAAGGGATGTCTAAAATATAATGTGGACGAAGAACACCAGGCAATTCGGCCTTTTATTCAGAGAGACAGAGTGACTACAAAAAGTTGAATACAACTGGTAGTAATACACCGCATGCAGTAAGTATACAACGCTTTTTTGCTAATGCATATTATCCTCTCTTCAGTACGACTTTCAATGACTGTTATCATATCACTCACATTACATCCCATATACTTTCTCCTCAATATGATGATATGACGTTTCTCCAGGAGAGATGCTTTCTCTCCTCCTATTATTATTATTACCCTTGTGTATATGTCTACATAATATATTAGTATATGCACCTACTCATGACATTCACAATATGATATGATTTTTGCACAAAGAAAGCAGAGCAACAGTATTCACTAACAGTTTTCTCCTCTACGACGATGATGAAAAGAGTTCAAATGTGACCAACTCTCGAGAAGTTTATGATCTAAAGAATATGATGCATTATTGTGAAAAGACAGAGAACGTCTGAAACGCATGAAGCTTCGCTACGCTATTTCGGATAGATTTATGTGCCTGTCAGCGAGACGTATATGATATACAGCAACACATCCAGAGATATTCCTTTTTAACTCACAGTATAAATAAATAAAAGGGTTGTCGTTGTGTAATGCAGATATGTAATTTTAGGAGACACAAGAATCCCTCTTTGTGACTCCCCCATGTAGTTATTCTTAAGGATATATACGAATCAACTCACAAGAGTAAGCATGTATTTTCGACTATGCGAGTGAGTGACGAAAATAAGAAGAAGAGGGATGTTGGGAAAGTGTTGAAATGCCCCTACTGCATGATGATGACATGCATCTATTGTGTCGCAGTATAAATCTACCCGGGATGGTAAAGCATTGTTATTGTTATTTCGTCTGTTGTGAGTTTGGTCTTCCTTCTTGCCAGGCACCAAACACAACTCGTTTCTAGTACTGCTAGGGAAGCTATCGCGAAAGAGCAGATCCACAAGTGGAAAGAGAAGAAATAGATTGCCTGCTTCGCCGTAACAACTCAACCCCGTAATTCGCCAATAGATGTAATAAGAACAGAGTTTACTTGCTTCGTTGTTTTTCCTCATTCTTTCTCTTTTTCCCGCATACAATAATGCAGACAATGACTTGTTAGTATGGAAGCTTTGGTAAATAAAAATATATTTATATGAGCATATACTTTGGTATGTATAATCATAAACTGTCGTCAAATACTTGGCTCACTTTCTTCCATTCACTTCGGTGAATACATACTCCCACGAATAGCACTGGCAAGCTATTACACTACGCTATTAAAAGACTTATGGTAGGGTTGTGTATTATTATTTCTCGTTGTGTACTCATAAAATCTAAAGTAGTTGCAAGGAAAATGGCTAAAATGACCAAGGACAGTGTTTAGTGTCAAGTAGCGCTTAGAGTAGTCAATGGTTGATGCTGTAATATTACGACGAGCAACAAGCTGTATGTCGATCTGTGTAAGAAGTAGAAAGATGGCTATTGTTTTAGTAGCGGATCTAGTATGAATAGCGTTGGTAGTAGTTTATTATGGCATAATATGAAAGAAACAGGAAAATGCATAAACTCATTCAATCATTATAATATTATATGGAGTGAAAGCAAAGTATCTCTATACGTTCACCCCCGCTGTTCAGTCTGCTCAATTAAAACATATCTGTATTTTTTATGGCCATGTTATATAGCCACCGAATATTACGGTATACACATGTTGTATTATGTTGTTGGTAGAATAATGTGCACATAAACATATTATGATGAAGCTACAAGCGTACACTTTCAGGGAGATGGAAGAAAATGAAATCTATTAAGAAAGGTTTCTGCCTCTAGTTTGTGTAGACTCTACAACAAGTGGAGTTCAACAAGTTATCTTCTGCTTGGTAGATTCTTGATGATAGAATTTCACGATTACATGCACAATTATGCCGTTATCATCGTGATAATATTTTTCCTGTGAATATTATCATTGCAAGCAGAACTAAGCAAGTAATCTTAATTTTTAATGGGTTTACTTATGTTATTCTCATTTCGTTGTTTTCGATGAGAAGACGTTATTAAGGTATTATGTGCAAAAGCTAAGCTATAGTGTCTGTAACAAGTTAAATGCGTTATGTGTATTATATCCTTGCTCATTCAATTTTACGCTAATCATAACTTTACCTCATTCCTTAGGCAAACTTTCCACAGTAATTTGTTAGAATGCTTTAGGAATTAATGCTTATGAACTGCGAGATTGTATGGAAGTGATAGGTAGTGAATGATTTTCCAACACGTAGGATCCATATTGGCCGTTTCCAATTTGGTGAAAATGAGGGAGTTTGAAATTATGCATGTTATGTTGGCATGTATTCATGCCATGCATGTAATACATTTACAATCAGGTAGACGGTAGACTAATAGCATTCTTTTCGCAAGAATTAAAAAATGATGGGGAATGGATATCAGAGTATTCCTTTTTATTGAAAACGTGTTACAGCCTCTTGGAACTGATGCAGAAGCTCGCTCAACTCTTTGTTTATAGAGAATGGAATATCGCCTGATTGTATGCATAGTCAGGAATAATAACAAACTTGAGCTGTGAAGTGCACTCATTTATATATTCACAAAGAGGAAATCAGTATGGAAAGTGCTAAAAGTAGTGCTCTTCAACTATTTCCCTGAATACATCAGTGGCAAGTCCCACGATTTTTAGTACAGCGTATTGGTTGGTAGTACATTGGTTATAATATGCACACAGTGTATATTGAAATTGAACAGAACATAGTCATCATAAAGGATTCATGCTCTTTTCCCTTTTTATAACATAATCTCCAGAAATGGGAATAACTTTTAGAGAAATCACATCAATAATATATTAATTTTAGGTTTTTAAATCATGATTGAAATGAATTCAACATACCTGTTTTTTCCGAGATCAGTATTTCATCAATGAGTTGGTGATTTCACTTTTTTTTTCATGTGATGTTCCCAATTAAAGTGAACTATTCAATTTTCATTCAATGCATGTTTTGGCTTTTAACAAATCTAAGCCTGGTCATTCAGACTTTACACAGTTTTGATAAATATTTTCGGATATCTTAAATTAGGAGTTATCTCATTTAAGAAGGGTGTAAAACAGTCGTAGTTTGTAGTTTATCATTTAATATGCATGAAAACTGGTTGGGCAGCTTGGTCCAGCTTCTTTCTTCTGTGACACACCTAGTATAGTAACAATTTCTTGCGTTATTTTGGCACAATTTGATTGTCACATAAACAACATCCTTTGAGATACACCAAGAGTTTTCTAAACTGGTGCATTGTGACCAAACAACACATGAGTATACGTGTGATGCTATTATTTATTTTCAGTTTTATTGTGAACTTTGTTTTACTTCATACTTTTTTCGAGGCCAGCAAACAAGTTTATAGTAATTTGTGTGTGAAAGTCCGCTAATAGAATTCTCCAAAGGTACCTTTTCCAGTTGCGACGATGAAAACGTTGTTTTTCACAATTTCATCCTTTTGTGTACATTTTGGCACTTTTCCTCATTCGTAGCTGAAACACAAGAAATAGCTGTATTCACAATGGAGCAAAAAGGGTACAACTTGTACATATTTACATATATTCATAACAAACATTATTACACTTGTAGAGAAAGTGGTAAATAGTACGGCAAAGAGCGTGTTTGCGTGAGAGAGAGGGAAAGCGCCCAACAAGTGTAAACGTCAAATAAATGAATAACTGGAGAGAACAAGTTTGTTATATACATACCTCCAAGGCAGAGGAGTTTTTAGCAGTCAGCAAAAGTGGTGCAACAGGGACTACAAGAAAAAAAGAGAAAGTTTGCTTTTCGACTATGATTTTTTGATGTAGTAGGTGTTGTTTGTGAACACTATAATATGTTGCTGTGCTATGTCAGTGGAACTCACGCCGCTCACGCTAACTGTCTACCAAAGGATCTTACAGCTTTTCCCCTTCTCCCTACGTACCCATTGTTGCTTTTCTCACCTTTTCTTTTTCTGTTTATTAAACAGGTAGCATGTGCAATTTTTTGTATGTGTGCGGGCGTACTTTATGTGCATATATATGTGTTTTATGCGGCTTTATTTCCTATCATTACTACATTATTGTTTCCGTCAGCTCCCAGAGAATGCTATATATACGCCACAGCAATCTTACTCGGTAGAAGAAGAAAAACTGTGACAGAGTCGTCTGCCACGCTTTTTTCTTTCGATTTACCGTCAACTTGCAGTGGAAACGAATAAATGAAATGTTTTCTTTATTTTCCCCGTGCTCCTTTATTTCTCAATGTCTCTTGTTTTCTTTCCTTTCTTTTGCTACACTTTTCATAATGCAGTGGTTTGTAATATAGCAAAAAAGCGAAAACGGCGAGGATTTAACAAGGAGTGAGTAAAGGATTGCTAAAGTGAAGGGGAAGTTTTTCAGGGTATTGGTGAAGACAAGGATGCTTCTCCAGAAAGATGTGGATGGAAGCAGACTAGGAGCACAACTGTCGTTCAGTTGCATGGTGTATAGTGGATGATGTTAGTGTGGCAAGCAATACACACTTTCTCTCTGCTCGCTCGGTAGGAAGCTAAGATATTTTCAAATGAATTCCAGCAGAGACTACGCCATCAAGTTGGGTATGTCAACAGGTATGTTGCAAGTGAATATGAGAGACTTTCTCACCCACTGCAACAGTTATAAAATATTGTTTTCCATTGTCTTTCCGAGTCCACATGAGGATGCACCCGTGGCTTTGCTATATGATGAAGTATTTTACCTCAATGTATAGCCACTGCAGCCTCTTATTAAATATGGTAATGTGCGCAAGCATGTTTTTGCATGTTTACGTAATGACTTGCACAGAAATGCAAAATAAATGTACGTAATAAGGTCGTAGGTATGCTTGTGGGCAAACATAAAGAGAAAGTCGTCAGAAAGAACAGAACGTCGTATTGTCCGTAGAGACTGGAAAGAGGAACAATAATAGTAACAAGCGTGTTACACAAACAATACCCCAGAATATTATGGCTTCTTGGACAAATAGAGGGTCATAATAGACCGGAAATTATACTGGTGACATGTATATTAATCATAGACGAGTGTGGATTCTAACAAGATATTCCTGCATTCAATACCGGATGATAGTACTATAGTTTTATTTCAATTTCCCCTTACCACTGTTAACGACTCACCAGTACTCACTACTGTTGTCAATCAAATTTCTTTTACAAGAAAGAAGTCAGCATAAACACAATTTTTGTATTTCCGGACTTGAAATACATTTAATTTTCCATGCTTTTTTAAAGATTGTCAAGAAAGAAACAAGTCAAAGAGAAAGTTGACTAACATTTACAAAATTGATTGCGAGAAGTAATAAACAAACATAATTGTACCTATTTATAAGTTAACCTACCGTTTCGTGCAAGGTAAAAAATACGTGAAAGTGGAAGTTAGACAAGTAGAACTAAGAGCCATCCAGAACTCTTCCTCCTCTCTATCCCCAACTGTAAACATGCAAAAAGTACGTGACACAAAAAAATCTGACATCAATGTTATTACAGGATTACTACACTGCTTTCCCTTTTCCCTATGTATACTTATAATGCATTAATAATGTCGGGATAATATGAGAGCTTGAAATGCTATACCTGTTACAAACCGCACGTTTAGCCTCCGGATATGGATAGTAAACCTGAGTATATTCAGCAGTTCACCATTACTGTCTCTGATTTCATGTACACAAGCGACTACGACAACATTAAGTGAAAAAACATACTGTTCGTTTTACTTTCCCTACTCACATGCGTGTGCTAACATAAAGAAAGGAAATCATGAATGAAGGAATTCGGTAAGACACACGGGTATTTATGTATTCCCTTTCAACTTGGCAACGTAACATGCACTACTACATACGCACAGGGTAGACGTAGCATCAGATATAAGATGGAAGGAAAGGAAATGAAGACGCAAAATGGGGAAAATAATGGATTGACTTGCCATGCTTTATAATGTACTGCATTGCAACACAAATATATATTGGAGTAGAACAAATTAGGTTGTGAGATTTTACGTGATGTCTGTGAGAGAGGCTAGAAAAAAGAAAGAAACTTGCAATTTTTTTCTGCTTTCCCTTTTCGTCAAGTTTTCCCCTTTTAAGTTTTGTGTACTTTGTGCATTTTAATGGAAGCGGCGGCAGTAGTGGCAGTGCAGTGGTTACTTTAAAAGGTATAGAGGTATTTATGTATGGAAATAGGTATCCATTTTACTCCACTTTTCTCTCAGCTCATTTTCGAGGTTACTCAGACAGAATACAACAAGTCTCCGTTACAGAGATGAAACATATACATGTATTCAAAATAAACTAGAGCAAGTTAGAACAAATTATGTGTAACACCCAACCCAAAAGACTCGGTTTCACCAAAACTACAACCACCACCACCACCACCATCTTATATCCTTCATCTTTTCACATTTTATCTAAAGCTTGCTTTCCCTAGCAAAAATTTTTTTGCCCTCGTATTTTCTAAACATAAATATGTATACAATACACAATCTAATAAATTCGTTTTTAACTGAAAAGCGCGCCCTTCGTCTGTACAGTGCTTATGATGAGCCCCTTCTTTAACTCTTATTTTGTAACTCAAAACAAGAGAATTAGTTTTGCTGAGTAGTTGGTGCAGAGACACATTAACTGTAAATGTTATATGACTAAGCTTTGGTTTGAATTTGAGTTTTTGTACCTACGAATCCGTCCACATAGAATGGAATTTTTACATATCTTTTGGAGTCCATGCAATTTTCCTAAGTACCAATATGAAATTATGATTATTTGAATAGAAACACAGGAGGTAGTGCAGCATATTAGTAGAGGACGAGTTCTGTTTTTCATGACAAGGCAAAAAGAAGGAGAAAAAGTTGACGACGATCAAAAAGAAGTAGGAGGAGAGAAGAACAGGGTAAAAAGAAAAGCATAAAAGAAAGTTGGAAATGTTAATGTCAGTGTATAATGTTGTTAGCCCTCACATAATTGAAAGTGAGTGGAGGATTTCTTTCAAAATTAAATATAGCTTCGTTTTCTTTCCCTTACCACCGCGTCTACACAAGACTACTTCCACTTGTACTTATTTTTCAGAGATCAGCCTTTGAGCTTACTACCATTCCAGTGCTATGAGCATTCTCTACTTCTATAGATATATACCAACGTGTGCACAAACTTAGCTTGGTGACGTACATGTATTAAAAACACTGCGTGGAAAAGTGAAAGAAGATATTTATTTATTTTTATGTCTCCATTCAGAAAAATGTACATATTTATTTAATAAGAGTGCCTATTGCTATATATGAAATACCTACTTGTATTAAGAAGACAACACCACTCATGTCAATCATGCTTTGATATGCATTTTCCTATATGTATAGAAATTTTGAGAGATACCAAAAAATAATGCAACATCATCTTGCAATTGGCAAAGTAAAAGAAACGCAGAAAAAAATGTGAGAGGTTGCCTCTAAACGGAGAGAAGAGACCCAAAAGAAAGGAAAGAAGAGCTGTTTTTCACGGTGTTGATAGGGAATCCCACTTAAGAAGTCGTCGTGGTAAGCATTTTCTCTCTCATTCCTTTAAATAATACAATGGTCTTTTTGGTGGTGATGATATTACAGCTTAAGATGGAATAGGAAGTTACTTTATAGCATATATTTGTAGAATGGTATAAAGTATAGTGTAACCACTTCAATGGCAGTCGCTGTACTGCTTATTTTTTCTCGGTGCAAAGATATGACGAGGATGATGTGTCAAAGAGACGGAGAGTGTGTGTTGTTGTTGTTGTGCTACTGTTATTGTATGTGATGTGACTATTATATTATGGATGCTTTTTTGGTCGTCATCTTTGGCTTAGCTTTCACTTGAAATTTCGCTTGTCATAAATATTCCTTTTGTGTGAAATCTGTCTTTGTGTATAAGCGTATTTTTTGTCAACAATCTTTAATGTACAGTGAGTCAAACGCAAACTAGTTTTTTCTTCTTCCATCTCTCCCACTCTCCCTTTGTGGGAAAAAAAGTTTTCTGCCTTACGGAATACTTTATGTCCGTCTGCATTTATCCAAAGCAAGCAAAACAAAGACAACAGGACCTGATGACATTAGAGGTTTTATAGAAATCGTAAGTACAGACATGTTTTTTTGTCTGATGAACATCAACCAACAGAAAAAAATAGTTTTTTCACTCCTCTTCTCTTGTTGGATGAAGTGAAAGTATCTGTCTGCATAAATGTATGATGATGATGCTGCAAGATAAAAAGGGTTGTAAATAAGAACCGAGGAGAAAAAGGGATGTAAAGATGTAATGATAATGTCAATGTGGTGGTTGGCTGTTTTGCTTGTTGCGCTACCATGTTGCAATGATACATGACTTGTTGTTTTGTTTTGGATGGTGATGGTGGTGGTGACGATAGTATGTATATAGCGGTGGTTTGTGATGGTGTGTGTGGTTCGTTGGGTTTGTTAAGTAATCAGAAAGTTAAAGAGAAACCATTCATATACAGGACATATGTACATTTGTGTATAATGTCTAGTATTTTTGTTAGTATAATGTTTTTTTTTTACTTCCTATCCATCTTATTTACTGTATGCGTTCCTGCTGCAGTTACTCCAGTTACATCAACTGTCATTGCTTTCCTTCTTTTTTGCCCTTTTCGTAAGTGTTGATGGGAGATGTCTCAGGACATTTATTTCTCCACTGCCGCTATTACGTACGCCATGAGCACAGTGAAGAAGAAGAATGTGGAGAGTAAAACTACTTATTTTCCTGTTTACACTAGTGTTTCCCCTATAACGACGATTCCTGTTACTGTTGATCACTGTTGTGATATTTATGTAATGTGATGTGACTGTGTGCGTCTCTCTTTCCCACTTTCTTTTTATTCTTGCAAAGATATTTATTATGTTCTTCCAAGGGTCGTTGGTTAGCTGGTTCGCTGCCCATAAGAATTTGTCTCGACTCACGATAAGTTTCCTTTTGTGTGCGGAAAAGGGGGAGAAAGAAGAAGAAAGCAAAGGAATAAGTGGAGGAAACTATAGATGAAGTGTTATTTATAAATCTACGTCTATATGAACCTCGAGTGCGGGTGTTCGTACATTTTTCATAACAATGACTTTCCTCTACACTAAGCATGTATATATTTTATAAAGAACCTATAACGCACATCCCATTATAAATAGAAATAAAGTAGGTATGTCTGTTGAAAAGGAGAGCATTAGTGTCAGCTACTCAAGGCAAGTTGCTCATCTACTCTGGAATACTATAACGTATAATACATATTTGGTCAAACTAGTCAAACAGCCTTTCCTGACACGCTTATTGTTCAGCAGAGCACATCAACAAGTGTGATGTGGAGTCTGTCTACTTTTATGAACACACGTGAAGCACGTTCGTCTCGCAATCATAATGATGATGATACATACCATTTTGTATACACTATGCATATAACCATGTAAAATATGCAAAACATCATTCATATACAAAATACAAGAGAATATCAGCGTTGATTTAATATTTAATATACCACTTGGAAATTTTTAAAGTAAATGTTAAAAACATACCGTTTTGTCGGTAGATCCTGCATCTTTGATTCTAAGTTTTATGCTGATTTATAGGGAACCGAAATAAAAATGTATAAATGTGCAAGAGATAATGGACTGTCCTCTATTGCTTAAATCTCGGTTTACACAAATATGCCTCTCAGCCACCCTCGTCATATCCAATCCCATTCTTCACTTTGCATAAGCAACAAGTAAACTTATCTTAAAGTAAATCCGACATACATACATATAAGCGAACATGGTTATGATACGCATTTAGCTCTCACCACAGGATGTTATATGCCAGCCTTGATTTTCTACACAAAACACAACCAAACTATTCAAATCATGCTTAAGCACGTAAAATATTCCTTTAAAACCCAAGCAAGTTTCGGCAAAAATCTCGACTTTCTTTTGTGGTTGTAAGGAGAAAGCGCTAATGAATAACAACAAGTGAGGCAGAACCACTCAAGAGTTCCTCCTTAAAGAAACAAACAAGTGAGTAATTTTCACAATTTCCTTTAGCCTGTCTAGTTTGTCAATGTACGTAACTGTGATATATTGCATGACTTGTATTCTTGCAGTTATACACTCATATACTTACTACTAATGATAGCGGTGGTTGTGGTGAGGGTGTTGTATGCGGGGGAGGCTCAATGAAAAAAAATCGACGTCAATGCTGTTTGCTCTCATACTATTCAAACGTAAGTTTCGCAATTGACAAATAAGTGAAGCAGTCAATCACTCTCTCTATACATGTTTTCTATGCACATAAATAATCACACCCTTTTACTTTAATACTTACATGCGTGCATGTAGTTCCAAGGAAAAAAAGATACTTTTCTGCTTTTTACTGTCACAGACTACTAATACAAATGTTCCCACCACTGCTATTATCACACGAAGTGAAAAGAGAGCAACGTAATAATGGTAATGACTGATAATGTGTCTGTTGTTTCTTCCCTTTCGTCTGTTTCTATAAGCTGCTTTTCTAACAATGCGACACAATGTATCAAAATACTTACTTTTCTACCATTGTAATGTTGATTGAATTAAGCCGCTGTTGCTTTAAACAATACGTCATTACCACTTTCGCTAATACGTATGCTGACAAACTGATTTATGTACATTGCAGGTCCACGCGCTTTTGAAGTCAAATTTTACACTGATGACTGCAATGTTTAGTTGTTGTAGAACCAGACGACAAATGTAAATTTCAACCGTTGGCTGTTGTATAACAAAGAGATACACGGAAAAACAAGGAGTAGCAGAACACTTTGACTCCTCTGCTCACTCTCTCTCTCTCTCTCTCTCTGTCTCCGTCGAATGACTTGTTGAGGACTACAAGAAAACTGGCACAGAACTGACTTTTCTGTTGATTGTCGAGCTGGAGAAACCAGAATGAAACAAAAAAGATGAAAGGAGTTTTGCATGTGTGGTACAACAAGTCTGTTGGAACCGACTTAGGAGAGTTGGTAAGTAGGATGCTGGAGGTTACACGAGAAGAGCTCACAGTTTAGATTGTTGCTGTTGTAAAAGTACAGAAAAGGATGGATAAGAGAAGGAAGGATGAAAATGCAGAAGAGAAGAAGACCACTACATAGAATAAGAGTATCCTACAACTTTTTTTTACTTCACAGAACACTATATATTTTACTGCTACTCATGTTTCCCATCTAGGGTCTCCTTCTGGTCCTACCAGCACCACATCATCATATCGTCATGCTTTGCTGCTGTCCCTCTAACTCTGTAGGCAAAATAGTAGCAGCAAGGAGCAACAAGCAAAAAAGGAGAAAGACGATGAAGAGGAGTGCAGAGGCAGAAGAGCAGAGAACCATATTATTATTAGCAGACAGGCAGGCAGGCAAAGGAGCATTATAATAGTGTAGAGTTTATGGATACAGCAGATATGCTCACGACGGAGAGAGATGCAGAGGGGAAAGAGGGAGAGAAAGATCTTGGTTTTGCTGTCTTGTGTGTATGTGTTTTCCACTGTAATATATAAAGCCGCGTTTGATTGAAAAGAAGAAAGTATATTAGAGAAAGAAACTGGGGAAATAGGAAGGCAGTGGTATTGGTGTGGTGGTGGTCGCATGGTGGTAGTAACACACAACCCTTATACTTCTCCGGTTGTTATTATTAGTAGACCTGTACTACTACTGCTGCTGCTGGTGGTGGTGGTGGTACCAGCAGAAGCAATGCTACTACTAACACATCATCATCATAATAATATACAAGTTGTTTCACCTAAGTAGAGGCATAAGTAAGAGAAAATCACATTCATAAGATGCATATTATCGGAAGCAGAAGCAACACATTGCACTGCTTTCACATTTCTCTCTCGCTCTACAAAGTCAACGACGACATCACCCACTACTAAGCAGGAATTATATATTTCCCTGTACAATGAATAATGCAGAAAGTAACTGAGTGAGTGAATGAGGAGAACACCGTGGAGAAAAGATGAACGCAATCTAGTGCTACGGCGACATGATGATGTTTATGATGCCACTTGCTTGCTCTTGCTAGTGGCAATGTATGTACATAAGGTTTGACGTTAAGAGCTTATTTGTGTGTGGACGAGTTTACCCGGTTTTTGATGCGGTTTCGTTTGCTCTCCATGTACAACGGCTATGTAAAACATCATCGTCACAAACATAGGGGATAAGCATGAAGCTACGTGTGCATATGAATCTGTGAGTGTACATAAAATAAACTGATGATAAGCAAGTAAATAGTTCCCATTGATCTGGCGTTACGGTACTATTACATTACGCAAAAAAATAAGCGCACACACATCAACCCTTTCACGCAATGCTACATAGTTGATAGTATTAGTGTGTACGTTAAGTCATTAATGGAAAAATATAAGCAGGTTATTTTAGCAAGTTTGTACAACATGGATGCAACATGCAATGTGTGATGAAACCAAAGAAAATGTACTTCCATAAGGTCTCCATAAAAGCATGCACATTATATAGTCCCGTCATTTTTAGACATGTCGTTTGGATACGGAATAACTGTCAAGATTTATATTTTAGTACACATTAATGCTTTTGTGTGTAATACAGAGCATAGCAATAGCAATCGAATTTGATTATTATAAAACAAATCTTACTTGGTATAATATTTTTATGCAAGTGTTAAGTAAAGTAACCAGTTAGCATTATAATTTTTTTCATGAATTGCTTTCGACTGAGGGAGATACTTGTGATGAGTATAATACATGATGACTTGCTAGTTGACTAGGTACTCTTATACAAGACATAAAGCTAACGTAGCCGAATATCACATTCATGAATATTCATAAGCTAGAACTAGTTGTACATATGCAAAAACACCAAAACCGTGGGACTAGGGGTTGAAGTTTACCGGTATAAACATGATTTTAGTACTAAAATTTACAGAAACACGAGTCGAGCTTACAGCTCCGTATCTTTCTCATAAATTATGCAGCATTTATTACTTTTAAAAGTAGCAAAATTTGTACTTTATGTAAACTATTAAATAGGGCTGTGTGTCTTTCCATCTAAAGCTCAATACATCATGGTGCATGGTTCTGCAGAGCAGCAATCCAGCCATTTCAGGTTTTCCCTTTTTGGGAGCAATTTTTCGAAAAAAGTTGAAACCCATGCACTTTGCTGCATTATAAACAATCAGATTATGCACATGATTTCTTTGCTCCTTTGAATAATTAGGTTGACCGAGTTATTTTTAAAATATGCGTACAAATTGCCTAAAATACATACAAAGATCCTGTTCTACATACCATAATAATATGAAAATCCTGAATAAAATGAATTTGTTGCAACACAACAACTACCTACTTTACTTTTCATGGAAGTTTTGATTCACAGATACATAAAATTATAGGATCCTCCTGTTGCTTTGCTTTCTCCTTTCTTTTGTCCTTGCAAACCAGCATGACTAATGAGATCAAGAAAGGAACATTTCTCCGTTTTGCTGTTTCTTTGTCCACACACAAAAAAAATCGGGCCCATGCCTGCAACCATAATCTCAAGCATGAAACATGGAAATCATGAGCTGTGTGGTAGTGGTGGTGGTAAAGGACACGATTTGTACATTTTGCCCCACTTCTCACGGATCATTGCATCTTGTTTCTGAGTCATGTTCTTTGAAATTCTGCATATAATAGGACTGCAATAATGCTAATGCTAATAATAGTAATCATGATTATAGAAATAGAAATCATAAATTATTACTCAATTAGATGAGTACGCGGATGCGTGGGATGAGCACCAAAACTTTGATGATCTCTAATGCTACGTGTATTGAATGCGGCAGTCAACCGCGTCGGACTTTCTCTTTCTTGCGGGAGCAACCTCATACAATAAGCATGCACTTACTTTATAATCAAGAGAATGTTGCTTTGTGGTTTGACTTGGAATTTATTTGATCGCTAACATTAAATAAACGATAGTTTGCATACACCAGTTTCTGAGTTTATGCAAGCTTATAAGTGTTTACCATGCCTGGTAAACCGTATGTATTTATGCATTATGGCATTATGCATGCATTGTTGAATCTTGGTAAGCAGAGAGAAAAGAATGTTAGCATAAGTAAAATAGAAAGCCCGTTTTACGGTTGGGAAGCTCTTATAAACATTTTACATGTGCTAATAATAGATACATATGCAGATCATGGTGTTGATTGCGAGATCAGGCAAAAGCGAAACAGTGAAACACACGTCGATTTTCGCGTGTGTAACTTATAATAACGCTTTAATACAGCTATTCATGCTGTGATTATGTGATGGTGGTACATTATTCATAGCTGAATGCATGCTCGTTATTATTATGGGTGAATTTAGTACAATAATGTATGCTGATATAAGGGAGTGATGATAATTCTGGTGATGCGAGAAGGCAGGCAAGACATTAAACCTGGAGTTTATTTCACGCAAACACACTGATAACCATATACCATATAATATGTGCCCTGAACCTCACGCATGCAATGTACTCAATCAGATTTGAATAGATATTTCTATATTAAAGCGCTCTAGCGAGTTAAAGCACACAAAACAATAAAACACATTTTTATGATCGCGTGGACTAGACTTTGGCTTTGTCATGGTCATGTTACTACATTCTTCTCTATAGATTGTAAACACGCACTGGTTTGGTTTCAATATCAAGCCGCAATAATGCTGTTACTTTTTATTGAAAACAATATACATCAGAGATACTTTTTTTGCATCCGACCAAACCAGGGGGAAAGTAAGACCAAGTTCAATCGAAAGACCACCTTCACAAACAATGATGATCTGAACATCTTGTTTTATGTTGATCCAATATGTGTATACAGACAGAGTACAGCATAGCTTCGTTTTCGCAGTTATGAAGATGGTATAATCACAATGATGGTACTACTACCCACTATACTGTTATAGGCACAGACATGTCATTCTTTCTGCTTTTGACACTGTGTGGAAGTGATGCATTGTAAGACACTAAACGATATTTTATGACAATGAAGCACGGAATATGATTACCACATTACTTGTGTTATACATTATTACTATGTATGTGTGTACACATTTTGCAACTAATCCAATGTAACATGTAAATACAGAGAAGTTCATAGTTCATTCCAAAAGGAATATGTTAAATGGATATGCCTACTTTATAGCAATATTCGTGCTATCACTTAATGTTCCCATTAGTGTGTCTGTGTGATGGAAAAGGAAGAAGTGTAAATTCATAAGGGAGAAGTGGTAATGGGTTGAGTGGATTACGGCGACAGCTTGATGATGCCAATGAAGCATCTGCTTTCACATCGCACTGGATATTACTATATGCATCATTCTTGTCATGTACATAGAATATTATCATAGCTTTACATGGAAAATATAATAATGATGTAGGAAATCAGCTATTAAGAAAATATAAGACTTTCACTTCACACTCACGGATTGCCATCGTATGAAAAGCAATATTAGTTTATTTGAAATTGTAGACATGATGATGTACCAATGAAAAAATGAGGCGCTCATGTGGGTTGGTAATTCATGTATGTATGTACATCGCATGAAGTCCAAAAATAAAAATAAGTAAAATTCATCAGTGTGGCACGGAATTTTCCTGTGGATGTACTCTTACAATTTCGGAACATGTGACTTAAATTATGCATAAGTTGACACATTTTTGTGCTAGGGACAAGAGATGATGATGGAGCTCGACTGAAAGCTTAGAAGGGTAAGAGACAACTCGTCTTCTTTTTTGTACGTAGGTATACATCATATGCATATGAATACATAAATCTTGTTTGTAAGCCATATGTGCAAGTTTGGTCGAGAATATTTTCCCCGACTTAACCTTTTCACGTTTGAATTGTTAAAAGTAAGAATTCAAATAAAAAATATTCTCTTAAGAAAGCCCGGTCATATGAAATTATCAGGATCGAATGTTTGCAAGTACAGAAACGTTTCTTAAAGTAAGCAGAGTAAATAAGAATTGCGTAAACTCAACACTTTGGTTCCAATCATTATGTAATATAACAAAGCAAACATTTCATCCTGTTATAAAAATAACCACCTATTTCAATGTTTATAAAACCTGTTGATCGCAACTTGCATATGAATAATTAAGAGGGTACGCAAACTAATCTTATACATGTATAGAAATCAATTAAGGTCTTAAAATAGCAGCCACATTTGGTCATACATACTGACAACTTGGAATAATTTGTTAAAAAGCTTGTTTTGGTTTTTGCTCAAAGTCATGGTGTTGAAGCCGTAATCACATCTGTCAGAAAAGCTTTAAGAAATGTGGGAAACTAACGTTCGCTTCATTTTGGAGCTATTCTGGGCTGTATTATGCATTTATATGTGTATGTACATATAAATATGTACATACACATACAATTCCATTTAATTAAGTGTTAACATGAAGTTGTACATATTCCCTTTATAAAGCAATGTATCGGATTGTACTGTTGATTGGCGAGTATAACTTATGAATATCGGCATATTATACTAATACAACACGTGTACTACTGCACTGCGACATTGTACTAGTATTTGTAACATTACGTTTGCGAAATGAAGTAAGTGTGATTGACACTCAACCGTTGAAAATTAAATACTGGCAGGGCCTTCAGTGGAAGCAGTATTGTGTAGTTGACAGTTGATAGACATGATTAAATGATGTAAACAATTAAGGGCAAAAGATGATGGGATGAATTGGCCTTCCATTTCCATTCAGGAAATGAGATGCCTGTTTTTCTGTATCGTAACATCATCAGTTAGTTTTCTCACCCTACACAAGTTGTCTTTCACATACTCCCATGTGCAACATCATATCCACTGTAGAGGATACACTTTCCCGAAACTGGAAGTTACATTTACATAATAAGAAGAATTAGAATTAAGCATGGTTGGATGCGGGGAAGATATTTCATCACCAGCAAACGAATATAAGAAGCTTCCCTGTTGAATTTACATTCATAGATGAAGAGAGAAAGCTGTCTTTCACTAGAAAAAAATCTCAGAGGAATTGAAGGATTATTTAAAATGTAATACCCGTATTTCCTCCTCTTCTTTGCCTTAGGAATCATCATCGTCATCCTAATATGTAATTGCTATGTTCCATGTTATCTGCAATGTATTACACATCTACGCAGCTACTACATAAAAATTAGGAATTATGTCTTCCCTCCTCTTTCTTCACTGTCATCTTTTTCATTTTTTCCAAAATTTTTGTTTCACATTTACAAAACCCACAAAAAAGTTACAAAGTTTCGATATTCTTTTATTTTAAGTTGGAGAAAGCACCCGTCATCAGTACATGCCCATGATGTACCGTGTACGCGGAGCAATGAAATATCTATCAAGTTAAAAGAACACAGGAATCACTCCGAATTGTATGATGATAAAATGCTCTGCTTTTAAGTAAATATAGTGATATACTTATGTGAACAAACGATGCATAGACAAAAGTTTCAAGTCTTTCACAGCTTACTTTTATCCAACATCTCCATTGGAATAAAAGATGAGAGGAAGAAAGTAAATCCAGGCATGCAGAAGCAATATCCGTTTTTCTTTTTGGATGAATACAAATTATGTCTAGTGAAAAATTCAATGCATGTGGCCTTTTGGAAGGAGTTTCTATTAGGCCCAACGATGCACAGACAAGAAGAAGGAGACAACTGTCGTGTATCATACATGCCATCATCATCAAGTGGTAGTAGTAGATAGATGAAGTTCCGAAAATAATGCTAGGTTTTGTATATATTCTAGCGCCTAAGTAGAAAAACACACATAATACCGTCATAGTCCCCGGTGATTTTTTTTCTCCAGAAGAAAAAACATTTATAGAGTCGACTTTTGTACAAGAAAATTGGCAAAAAGTGGTAAAAGAATATGCTCATACAGAAAACACACAAATAACTGCATGTTCCTGGGTGACGTATGCATTAGTATAGCCGTCATGATTTTGACTACGTAGAAACTGGCAAGAGCGGCTAATACTTGTACATAAAATGAAGGAAAAAGATATGTATGCACAGATAGCTACAATTTCGTTTTTTCTATTGCTCTCTTCTTTTTCTTATTTGCCGTAAAAACTGTTTCCATCTTGGATTAGTTCATTTCCTTCTTGGTACCTCGGCGAAGAAGACGAAAAAGAAGAAAAAGAGAGCAAGCAAAAAGAGCACATCACACACACGATGCATAGTAATATATTTGCAGCTACATACTTCTATGCCGCTGCTGCTGGCTAGTAGGGAAATAAGAAGTAGCAGCAGCAACAGGAGCCAGAAGGGAAAGCAACTGGTTTGATGTACAGCTTCAACAGCATAACTAGCAATGTACAACAGGAAAGCTGCACTAACTCAACTATTACAGGCTCAAAGTCCATAACTGGAACACGTAAATAGTATGTACATTCATTCCATTCAGCCATCTAGTTACAATATTATTATTATATTTATACCGCATTCACGTCCTATCATGTGGGCGAGCATGACAAAGGAACGTAGTCAAAGTACAAGAAAAAAAGATGTATTATATAACAGAATAGTGAAGTAAAAGACAAGTAAAACAGGTACACATACAAGCTACTAAATGCAGTGCTTATTATTATTGTAGACCAGACACACTTATATGAATGGCAGCATTGTATATGGAGAAAGTCGGAGAAAGTGGTGGTGGTGGTGGTGGGGATGGTGCCGCATATATGCATATAAGCAGCAAGCAAGTTGTGTTCTCCTTGAAAGACGATCAAGATGAAATAGAAAGGAAATCTCCCAGGGAATTGGACTTACTTGGGAAGGGAACATAAAAAACTGACACTGTTCAACATCAGGGATCTTATCAAACTTGAGCTTGCTATTTGGGAAACTTGGATTTTATGAAAATACATGTAGACACATGTTCTACGGAACTGCGTACCTTTTACCACCCAGAACGGTATGCTACCTTTTTGAACATGATCTATTTTAAAATGAGTACTTATATTATTTTAAAAGTCTTTCTAGCCGATGTTGATGATGTAGTGTGAAGTGAAAATTTGCATTAGAGTAAAATTCACATGGAATACTATTATGAAATTCGATCCATACCATAATTTTACGCATCTTCTATAAATCACCGAATGCATCACGTGTACGCACACTCAACATAATATTATCAGTAAGCATCATAAAAAGATAATCATTATTAATGTTCATATAAACGGAAAGAAAATCGTAAATAAGTGCATGCATGTTACTTTGTTGGCCAGACCGGTGTTACACGCACTCTTCATGCAAATGCTATATATAATGTTGTCTACCTGAGGCGATATGCTCCTTTGATAACTAATGCATTGCACTACGGCTATATATGGTGTATATCCAAGTGTATAGTTTTCTAAGAGCGGTTACCTACATATGTACTTTCATATAATTTTTCTACTGCAAATATCTTGTGGCCCAAAGTTCTGCACTTCTTATACATGTTCTACCTATTTTAAACGAAGAGCCTGGTGTAATATCCGCGTATAAAATATATAAAACAAACATAAAATCTCCGGTACTTATTGCGGAGAATATTGTTCCCGTGTGAGTGTCGAGTGCGTGCTCCTATACATAAGAGCCTATAAAATACTTTTTTTGTAAATTGGTAATAAAGAAATGGTATGTTTTTGCATTTAATTTTCTACTCTTATCCCTCTGTGAGAAGGTACTTAAAAAACTTATTACATATTATCACAAATGTATTCTCAAAAATATACTAGATACATACAGTATGTGCCTGAGTAAGTTTTTCTGAGCATGCATATAAAATATTTATGTGCAACACAATATAATGTAGGTAAGTACTTCTGGTGAAAGTGATTGAGGACAGGGAGATGATGAATTCATGAAAAGGTATTAAGGAGAAAGACGATACTGTAGCACATGCAAAGATGCGTAGGTACAACTCTATTTTTAATTCTGGATGAAAAGAAACGCCTTCGCTCGTAGCTCACACACATACTAATCCTGTTGTGCAGAAAACTGCGATATGGAGCAATCAAGATTTGATAATCAAAACTATTTCTCATTCTGTTTTCAACATAAATATAAAACCAGGAAGGCTTTGTAAATGTATTTTTTTCTATATTTTTTGCTTTGATATTATTTTGTGTATTTTCGTCTATTTTCGTTTCATTAGTATAAAATATTCTGTAGATGAATGGAACATTACCGCGAGGGAGGACATCCTCTCCTTTTCTAGGAATCTATTACCCATCAGTATGAAATGCACGCATATAGAATTTTCTAAAACTTAAGAAAACAAACTGCTGTATAAGTATGCCCCACAAATGTCATAATGCTCAGTCCTTACTTTTTCTTTCTTTCTAAACTAATAAAAAGGAATAAACTGAAGAAAGGAGTACTACCGTGACCGGCAAGTTTACAAGAAAAGCTACAAGGATTCTGGTTATTTCATGGATAGATTGATTTACACCTGATTCCAGAGAAAGGGTTCAACAAAGCCCATTTTATTTTAGACAACCATCGCCTTCGTCAATCCTCAACACCACCACCACGCGACGCTTACACCGTGCACGAGTAGCCTTCATACATAATATTTTTATACCTTCCACAGCCAAGTTCCTTGTTCTTGTTGGTATTTTTTCATCTTGTTGACTTTTAGCCATTTTAGTTGAGAAGTACCAGAGGAATTCGCGTGTCGTGTTGGAAGAGATAAAATCTACGATAGACAAAGCACATTCTATTGAATGTATACAAAATAATATGCTTTCGGAATGTAACAAAAACACGAATAAAGTACACAAGCGCCAGCTCCTTTCATGGTGGTGGCAAAAATATTTCAAGACAAAAAAGACGTCATCGTCATAATATATGGTTTAGTTTTGCGTGCAACCCACACCATCGGCATCTCCAACCTTTGTCGTCGTCATTACCGAGTTCCTGTGTGAAGCAACAAGCCGATAAAGAAGACGAGGACGATATGAAAGATCCGCTTGGTATTGAAAACGAAAATAGTTTTGATAACACATAGTTTCCCTCGATTTCATACACACAAACCAGAAGCTGGAGAGCTTTATTCCCGCTTTGTGTCAAGTATTCAAGATATTTATGTGTGGGGTGTAACAAGTATGTATTATAGGAATTTTTTGATAGAAGGAAAATATAGTGAGACGACGTGCCTCCACTTTGGCATGCCAAGAACGTTCTGATTTTCTGTTTCTTGTCATCTTAGTGCACTTCTGATCTCTTTGTACAACTCGCTTTCTCCCTACTACAACTTCCTCCATTCGGTATTCAATACAATATATCTACATTGAAAACTACATTTTTAAAGAGTAAACTTGTGAGGGTGTATCTTGAATGGTTGGAAAATATCACGAAAATATGTGTTCCTGGTATTCGTAATAATAACAAATAAGAATACATGTATTTCGATTACTTTTGAAAACGGGTTGGGGTGATGTATCTCAATTGTTTTTACTACTGCAGCGTAGTTCCCTCACGTAACTTGGAGTAATGTAATGTCATGTAATTCAATACTACTTTTTTATTTGCGAATACTTTGACGTACAGAGCCAGGAATGATCTTGTTCATCTTTCTTCACCCCTGGTGTGACATCCTCGTGTTTCAACTTCTTCATACAAGGGAAGCCACATTTTATTTTGGCTTATACACTCGTTTCGTGCATGCGAGTCACGAAAAAGGGGTTGAAATTCTAATAGGGTGTCTCAAACTTCATAATATTTCATATCTATTCAACTTTCAACGTATAAATTAATTTATTACTCTTTGACAAGCAATGAATACAGACCAAAATGATGATTTATTTAAATGCTGACCTATTTCAGACCTACTACTACACTACTAAGACAAATTTGAAAAGAGAACTTACGAACTCTGCTGGCGTATGTACTCTCTCAGCCATGTTAACACCTTGCTTTTACTGCGATTTACTCGATTTTTTGTAATTTTAAAAGAAATTAAATTGATGATTAATATACTGCTTGTAGCTAACCTAGTTATGATAGTTCATAATATATCATTTGCGGAGGTGTACAATTATCAGTCAGGTATCGCCAATTGTTGCGAAAAACACTCCAAGGCCTTTTCTGTTAGAAAATTGACAAAATGCTTGTAAAATGCCAATTATTGAACGTGACAGCTTTTCATATCACAATACTTTAGATGAAGACTATGGGAGTAAATCCAAGACTTAGTAGACCCCTAAAATATTATTAATGTCAAGTATGTGCACTTGGTGCCTTTACTTTTCTCGCTCAGAGACTTTTTGAAATAAAAAATTCACTCAATTTTTGAAGTCTTATTTTCTGTCCCAGACCCAAGGTTTTCATTTTAATCCAAACTACATAGGTATACGGGTTCTGTCCTATAAATAATTTTTCTCAAAAAATATGTTTTAATAGTTCTTTGGCATTTGCAATGCTTCAGCCACCACGATTAGATTTCCTTCCCAATGCAACCAAACAAAGGTTGAGTAGTAAAAAATATAAAAACAATGATGGACATGGGTATTTGCTCTGGAAAAAGTACTCCTCGCACAACTGATTCGTGATATAATCATCATCATCATATACCTATGTTTGTAAGCTCATGTCCACCATCAATTTCCAATAATGATGTGATTTTATTGCGTTCGTGTAGGAGCAGGTTTCATCTTCCACTTCTAGATCTCTGATTCCAGCCACTCGAGAAAACATACAGTGCAAGGGAATGTAAGCAAGGAGATCATCTCATAATAAACGGCCAAGTGATTCTCGTCAACTGAAAATAAAAATAAATACTGAGTACGGGCTCATCTTACAATTAAACGAAATCCTACGGACCCTGGACCTCACTATGAAAACTTATTTTCTCAAAGATAAAAATCATGTTTCGCTCAACGAAATCATAACATCATAATCAACCAGTGAACAAGAACAAGGATGACGATACATATGGGGAACTGGTGGCATTTTCATACACGGGTTAAAATGTCCTTTTATATAGAAGCTATTTGATGATCATGAGCGTCATAAACAACGACTTCTCAGACCAAGGCGTAGGTTGGTGGTAACGAGAAGAAAGGAAAAGAGGAAGAATGTGTCTTGTGCGATGGCGTCTAGGGAGGTTGTTTACTTCACTATTTCATCGAAGCCAGAACTGTTGCATCGTTATACGGATTCACGGAACTTCAAGATGCTGTTGTCTGTTGTTTTTTGGTTTGATAAAGTAAGTGGCCCATGTTTTGCAAGTACATAAAGTTGTGTTCAGTAAAATCAACAAACCAATCCCGTTCATCATCTTCCCTTGTCAAAGATGGCTACGCAAATGATTTAAACAAGGAAACGACGATTCAGGCATTTGTTATATCACTCTTTCATTTCAATTCGTACAGCGAAATGCAACGAAAAGGAATTTTGCACTTGTGGAATAATGTTCTAGGTGAATCAATTGATATTTACAAACAAAAAAGATCGGATTCGACTTTATATTTAAAATTTTCACTCACCAATTCACCATATCTCTATTTAATTTAAGTTTTAAAATATTATTTAAAGTTTTTAAACGTCTAACATTCCGCATAAAAGCATTCAGTACCCCGGCGAAAGCATATGAAAAAACCTTAATTAGACGAAATGTTAATTTATGAGCATTAAAAAGAATAATACAATCTCTAAAGATCTTATTGAATACTACAATATCTAATTATTCTCTCATTATATTATTTGAAATCATAATCCTGAATTTCTAAAATGCAGCAAGTAAAGGTGAAAGGTATAAGAGCATGAATTAAGAAAGTCCTACAGTGCAACGTACAAGTCGGTTTCACAAAACAAACGAAAATCAGCAAAGGGGACAAATTGAGTTAGGAAGACTTTCATACTTATCATTAAACATGAAAGATTTTTCTCTCTTGTGGGTTTCCCACAACCTCTATAATCGGTCTAAATTCGACCAAATGTTATATGAGTTTTACACATAAAGTTACGAACATAGACCATATCCAACCTTCCCACTTTATAGCACTGCATGAGCTAGAATTAATGCTTTATACTACACTACAATGCATACACATCTCCTGTTGCTCTCTGCTTCAACTTTCCTTAAGGCGCTTCTAAAATCAAACATAGAGATAGTAAGGAAGACACACAGAATGAGTAAGAGTCGGATGAAAAAAAGAAACGATGTGTACGTTATATCCATATAACACGCCGTGATGCATGTGTAGAGGACCTCCTTAAAATTGCACCCCCTATAACTGCATCCTCCATATAGAAGCAGGTTTACACCAAGTCCTAACCTTTACCCTTCTCTAATTGATATTTTTACAATTGTTGAGGTTAGGAAGGTCAGATATTAACACTAAGCAAAAAAGGTCAGATAAATTAGGCGTACTTGATATGTTTACAGTAAGTTTTGACATTTTTTTAGCGTGATTATGAATAATTTTGATCATCGTAAGTTCGCATATTTGGTTTGAAGGGCCCGTTGAAACTGTTTTTAGTTAAATTGCAACTTGCATACATCAATATAATTGCCTTAATACAGTACCTCTATATAATTGCAAAAAAAAAATTCCAATGAGGTGCAATAATAGAGAGGTTCTACTGTATACATAACTGATATAGGTTTACTGACGTGGGTCTAGTTTGTGGTTTCTGCTAGGAGGAAATCCTGTTACGTGGATCCCTCAACTCTGTTTTGAAGCACTCTGTGAACTACTACTTTGCTTAAGAACTGTAGTTGGTCGTGACGATGACGCTAAATGTGAATGTGTGGCTTGTGGTCAACCATGGGGGTGGCGAGATGTGCTAGGTAAGTCGACCTATCTTTCAGCAGAAGAAAATCTTGCCATATAATTGATAAAAGTCAGGTTTAAGGTGGTGGTGAGCCCATCCACTGGATGGGTGGTAAGCCTGATGCTTAGAAGGTCATATTATGGGTTTGCTGTTTCCCACACCATAAGAAAAACGCGGTTTGGCTCATTCACGTAAGTTACTTATATCACTTGAGGCGGAGCTGAGAAAGTCCATTTAGCTAATCCGTTTTTATTTGATTTCAAGATTTGTTTACCCTTCCTGGACAATGTGCTTTCTCTTTGTTTCCCTATGAAATTGAGCGATGCTGGATATAATAGAGGGTCTAGTTGTGCACATTTTATAGTCTGCTTTCACTCACATACAAGTCGAAATCTTTACTTTTGAGGGAAACTATGAATAACTGACAAGGAAAAATAAAATAGATATACCTAATCTATAAGAATTAACTCGCGAGCTGAAGTCCATTACATTGTTAGGAGAAAAGTGCATGTGTACATGTTTTGTTTGTTAGTCTGCCCAACTATGAAACTCCACAGAAGTCTATACCAATAAGTTTAAGCATTCCAAAAGAACAAATTAGGGTGACCAACTTCCTTCTTCTAGTTCACGAACTATATTATTCATTATTTTCTGTGAATATTTACCTACAATTTATGTATTGACATTCTCAACGGTTAAAGGATGATATTCTTACAGTCATATATATATATTTGTTTTGAAAAGATACTTTTAAAGCTGTTTTTTATAGGAAATGAAGTTTTGAATTCAAAACATGCGGTAGGGTTACAAAGTCTTCGTTTGACGCTGTTCCATGCTATAAGTCACATTTAAATTATTTTAAGAGTAAAAAGAAGGTGTTGTGCTATTTGAAGAGAAAGCATGACTTTGGCATTTGCCACCTACTTTCACCTTGTGCAAATCACGTCTTCAGGGGGTATGTTTTAAAATGTCTATCATGTAGCTAGCACAAAATATTATATAAGCTTACTGTGGAAACTTTTGAAGAAATAAAACTTCGAGGAAACTTTCTCCTCTTATTGTCTACAGCTTATTTGTGTACGCTTCCTTACTTTAGATTGGTGGCATTGAAGAATGCTGTGATGCATATATACACGCAAATTCATTCATATGCTGTAGAGAGAACATTATAAGTAAACCTTTATAGCCATTATGCCCTGCTGATGATAAGGATATAGAAAATGAAGCGCTGCAACAATGTCAGGAAGGGCCGCAGTAGTAGTATCTCGCATCACCCCAACCTGCTACTTTTGAAACTACGACTTGTCCATATTCATATCTTTCCTCAAAGGTTAATGTCTTTTATGCTACAATTTTGGCATTGAATTCCTCTGTGTTTATTGCTGGATTGTATTTTTGTTCAGCCAGGACCAGAAGTAAGACAAGAAGTTCCGACGTATCAGGCAGAGAGAATAACAAACTTTAGCAGCAAAGCATCTTGAGCAATCATCAAATCTCTAGGAAATAACATACATCTAGGGATTTCTTAAAATCATGAGGGATCAATTTATTTTACGGTATAGATAATCCATATGAAAATAAAATTATTCTTTACTAAATGTGGTAGACAGTCATTTGGATACCATTATATTACTCGTGTTTGTAAAACTCTATGTTCTTCTGTACATCTTGAAAATCACTATTTTGTAACTAAATATTCGAAATATGTAGAAACTATCAAAGGACAGTCAGAAAATAAAAGACCTTCAGGTGTATTTTATGCTCCTCTATAGCATCACCAACTGATTTCAAGCATATATAATATAAGCAACAAACATCTCAACTGTATTTAACTTCACAATAATAGAGTGAAATTGTTAGGTTTAAATTTTTTGTTACAGTAGATAATATTTTTATTTACATCATAATATGTCATCACACAGCAGTAGCTTAGAATAAAGTTCTACCGGACTAAATGTATCTGTAGCCTGTAATTTATTTATTAGTTACAATTCGTGCAGGTTGTTTGAATTGCAGGTAGAAAACTGATGAATATAAAATATTTGAAAGTAGTACATCAGTTATTATTGCTGTTCACTTATACTCAACACTGAATTTTGCGCATAAACAATTGGAAATTGTTGAAAAGTCCGTCATTCAGAGTTCTGAGTTTGAAAGAACTGAATATGCTGGATTCCATCACTGTTGGAGAAAGTTCATTAGATTACAGCGGCACTATATATGGCATAATGTGATTTAGTCACAATAGTTCAGTACGAAAACAAAGAGAAATAGAAGGTTGTAAAAGACGAGTAGCAGTAGGAGGATGGGTTAATTCAATGACTTCATGACATTACTAGAAACAGGAAATGATGCCAACCAAAAGACAATTGCACAGCGGTTGACATCCAGGTATTCATATTTAATAATGGATGGATGGTTTTGTTCGCTTTATAAAACATTATTTTTTGTCTTTCTAAAAACAATCTAGAAATAGAAATGCAATAGCTTTAATGTATACCTAGAGGCTACGGATTTCCAAAAAGGCTTCATGCGTCATTCATATTCATTGGTGAAACTTGCAATATTTTGGAGAACACATGAGTGCGGCTCAAGCACAAAAATACAATTAATTTTTGTTTTTTTTAAGAACAGAACTTATAGTTTCTCTTTACATTAGTTTGAATGTTTCATAAATTAAACTTCCGTATTTATTTTCGTATTTTAATTTTCCCCATTTGCTCCAAGATTGTATGTTCAAAGTTTAAGTGGGTGGTACTGTAGTACTAAAACGTAGTGACCATTTTAAAAACCAAAATCCTCTAACACTTTAACTGTATCATATTGGTAGTATTGTTTGATAAAATAACGCAGTAATACCAGAAATGTTACAGCGCATTAATTCTTCTCCTTGTTTCTGTCATTCATCAATATGACATTACGCCAAAAAATGAAAATTTACTTCAAATTCACTCATATTGTTTTATAATAATAATTCAAACCCACTTCGCGGATACCTTATAAGATTAAATCCATTAAAAATTCCATTCAAATCTTTCAGTGGGATTGGGAAATGCTTTTATGACAATTAAATAGTCTGGGAGGATCTATTGAATTCTCCATAAATGATAGTCGATATACATAGTTAATAATACGGCAAACTTTTATTTTCACATAATAAAAGATTTAGGTACGACTATGCCAGCCCACATAATTTTCCTAATATTGATTAATAAAACTACATATAAACTTTGTGTGTTTTTGGAAAGCAGGAATTGACAAACATGCATTCATAAAACTTATTAAAAGAAATTATGGAGTCTTTATGCGCTATATCTTGTCATTTGTAAATTGTGAGGCATGCAGCAGTCTGAGAACTGGCTGTGATAACAGATCGACAGATTATTACTCTCCTTCACAGTTGTATCCATCGTCATCAGACTTGATAGAAAGAGACAACGAAGATTTTCAGTCCCATTGAAGGTAATCTCTTGACATACCTTTCACTTGATTATTATTGCTTTCTCCGCAAAGTTCTCAGTGTTCTTTTATTATTATTGTCCTCCCTTGCCCAACTACACACTCTGCATAATATCTTTGTGTAGTAAGCTGGAAATCTAATCCTGTTGCGCAACAGATAGTCTTCAAGTACAAGTGGAGTGCTCTACCTGCATTTTCAAAACCTCTCCAACACACTGTAAGCTTGCCGGTGTGAGTAACAGTATGGTGCAAAGCACGCAGCAAAACATGCATATATAGAGTGTTTCCATTTACACACTTTTCCTTAAAATCTACCTCCGTTTTCTCACTCGGCGAGGTGTGAACGACAATGACAAGCACATAATAATGTGTATAAACGTTCATGTGACCAAGGTTTAACTTTTAAGCACCCCACTGTGACCTCTTAATTAATGAAACTTTCATCTGGAACTAATTCATTAAGTTAAGGGAGAGCGGAAGCGTGAAATATGAGTTTTCTAGCCACGAACACAATATATGTTTCTGTACAGCAGTTTATTAAGCGGAGGCTGACTAATTCCGTTAGTCCAATTTAAATGAACAGACCATAATAGATACCCTAAAACATTTTATCTTCATCCATAGATTTATTACTTACCAACCTACATTCATTTCGTACACCCACTGTCATCATCTCTTGGAGAAACTATGTTATATGTGTAATGCTTTCACATTTCTCCTTTTATCATTACATCGATGTATTTCAATCCATATAGAGAGTGCGATGTATTTATTCCTGACGTGTTGAAAAGGATAGGTCTCATGATGCCCATGCATCATGTGTAGAACTTACTACAGCAGCTACTTTTTGGAAAGAAGGGCCAGGAAATAAGAAAAATTTCTGTAAAACGAGTATTTCACGGATTTCCTTCGTGTAATTTTTTGAAGGAAGGAAAACACATTTTAGCCATTGCGCCTCTTTAGAAATAAAGGAATTATATAAATTCATGGTTCATACTACTTCATATGGATGACGGATTGATTGAAAGAATCGGAATTACTGTTATTATTTTTCAAACTCAGGTTTACATACGTTCGTGTTTCTAATGCAAAACCTGCAAAAATGAAGTTCTATTAGGGACTCCTATGAACTTCATTTTTTACAATGTCACTCTGAACCGGAGATGCATAGGTTAGAAAACTAGACAACTGCACAAATGTATGGAAAGCAATCAACTTCTGTTCAGATCCTCATTTTCATTTTCTTTCCTACTATTCTCAGTCTTAGAAACTGATTTATGCATTATAATACATATTTCCAGCAGGAGTGTATATAACACACCGTGAGCAACACCGATAAAGTTTGTTTTTCTTTCTGGTAGACATGAACGCGAACTGGATTTAGAATCACAACTTCCCTTTACAATTTCTCCCGTCGATTCGTTGATACCGGAGGATATAAGTCACAACAGACAACGCTGGCGACTGGGTTGGTGGTGGTGGCGTGCAATACTCTTGGAAAAACGGGTACAAACTGAACTTATTACTTCTTTAAGCCATGATTCCCTTCCCGTTCTTACTTTTATGTAATTTTCCCAGTAACTTGTCGCCCCTGGACATGGACTGCCTGCACCTCGTACCCCTTGCTTTTCACCTAGAAGGTGGATGGTATATATGTGGAGAAACTAAAAGTTATACGCAAGAGAGTACCAGCGACCAGTCAAGGTTGTATACTTTGAGCCTGACTCCGAAGCGTAGGGTCTTAAGGCCTGGATTAGTGGAATTAGTTAATTTTGCTTCAGTGTATTGAGTTGATGTCGTCTTCCCCCAAAACATTCGTGTATTCTTTACTGCCTTAAATACATGAGCGTGATACCCAAGCTCATAATACAACAGCGTGACAAGACAATACTACATAGAGTGAAGTCTGGGCAGAACGTAATGCAGATAAATGTTGGATGACAATCGTTTTTAAAGCCTAAATGAAACCGTCTTCTTAAAGATTAGTAGAGATTGTATTATTTGCTTAATAGGATTTCCTCCCGAGTACAAATGGTAATCACTGTTTAAATTTAAGTACACACATATGTACATATTTATAGGGAAAGAATTAATTATTATTAAGATTGTAGGTATGTTTCCGCAAGACAATACACTTATATGTAGTTTGTCGACTTTTGCAATGCAATACGATACGGCACAGTGTTTATTTCGGTTAGCTCATTTATATCCATTAAACAATTTGAACTTCTAGAGAAATGCAACTGACACCTTCCGTCGAACACGTTAACTTTGATCTCACCAGTCCCTGGAATCTGGAACATTGTAAAAATGCTCAGGTGTAAGGCAGAAGTTGGTAGACGGCAACACTTAATTTAATGGTATATAAAAATTCCTGCCCTAAAGTTTTATTTATTTTGGTTAAAAAAGTAATGATAGTCACAACACAATGACATGCAAGCCCTTTTTAACTTTATATATAAAGAGAGAGTTAACCCTTCAACATCACCTTTCACACTTTAGCAACAGGAGAGCTATGAATATAATCTCATGTCACCCCAAAGGCCCAACAAAAATGTATGCAACAATGATGAGAGAGATGTGAGTTTTTGCCAATAATTATTGAATACAAAGACAACAAATTTATTTATAAGTGCACAGCAACTCTGCATTGATTTCATGTTATTTTAAGTAAATTGCAACATTATAATGTGAATATAGTAAGCTGGCAGTATATAAAAGTTGATAGCTTACACTAGTAATATCAAAATTCGAAACTGTAAAATCTTAACAAAAAATATTAACAAGGTCTTAGATCTCAGAAAGATCTTTTTGGAGACTGAATAATCTTACTGATCAAAAATGTCCTAACATAATTTCAGAATTTTTATAGAATATGAGTTACAACAACAATCACAAAAATCTCTTTGTACACACATGAGCTACAATTATTTCATCGAATTATGATACTGTGCAATATTTAATGTGTTAATCAAATATTTGGAATCCTTTGGTTTTGATCTTTACATACTTATAAGACAATTAACTAACATTTAATAAATAATGACAAAATTGACGGAACAAATGAGCGTAAATCATAAACAGAATCAACAAGTTCGCTACTTGTTGATGTCTTACTGACTTTAAAGTACAATTGATTAAAAGACTATAAATACAATAGTAATCATTTATTTTATTTAATTAGTCATAATAAAGTAAAGCACCATTGATTTTATGATGTTGTAAGCGGAGGTTGTCCATGCGTCTTTCTCATTTGAGTGACAAGTTGATTTGGAATTTCGGCCAAAACTTCTTTTGCTAAAAACGCTTTAGTTTCTGATTGATTGTGTCCATACAATGAGATGAATTTTTGAAGTTCTAAAGGTAATACAGTTGATAAGTACTTTAACATTAGATTACCCTTAATTTGGGAAAACATTATTATATTATAACCCTAAACTGCAGCACTAAAACACATTTTTTTTAAGGAAAAGCACAAGACGCACTTTACAATTCAAGCAAAGACTTGTTGATTTGTGCAACTACATTTAATAAGCCTCCAATTTAATTTTTATTGAGTAACCTAAATGCATAAGCTATGTTATATATTGTTATATAAATTTTACATAATTCATCATCAACAGTTACACTTAAACACTTGCAGACAAGACCATTGCAGCCATACAACAGACAATAGTGTATTGCTAGAAGCAAATCTAAACGGACATAAGAAAAAAACCTCACAAGCGAATGTTGTTGCCGCGCTCACCTGAATAATTTTTCCTTTGATTTAATGATTATACAAGTCACAATTTAAAAAATAATATTACTATAATACGGTTAGTTAAAAGCGCTCTTTGAAGATTGAAAGAAGTTGTTAGTTGAACAATTGATTGTGCCAATTTATTATTGTACTTTATCGTTTCCCAGTAGTTTTGAAAAACTTCTTTTTCATCCACCAAACAACCTGATCTGGTAATTCAGCTAACACTTCTCTAGCCAAATTAATTTTGCTACAGTTTTGAGATCCATAAGTGTAGGTCAAAAATTTGCGAATTTCTGAAAATATAATAGGCGAACAACACTATAATTAGTTCGTATAAAAATGTTTACTGTGATGCGAAACTACGAAACTAAAATTATTGAAGCTTTCTAACAAAAATTATTTTTTTAAAACTTCAAATGGCAAAAATAAAATCACAATCATAAAAACCTATCTGCTTTATGGTGGTGTATGTGTTGAGTTTTAAAATGATGTGATTGATGAATGCTCGGGGCAACTTAAATAAAAAAGAATCGTTAGTAATGTGTAAAAGGATAAAAAAGCAAGAGAAACACGAATTTAACAGTCACAATATCAAGCATCAAATAGAAAATGTTCGCACAAAAACTAACTACTGATATTAATGATCTAGAGTAAAACATATAAATCAAATCAATGAGTGGTATGTGTTCTGTACTAACCGACAAACTGGACAATGTCCCTGACTGCTGTTCTGCCGTTGTGTCTCAATAGCCGTCCATCGCTGTCAAGAAATTCCATGGCAGTAAAATCTTCATTTCCGACCCCAATGATTATTACAGACATTGGCAATACTGAAGCATTGATAATAGCTTCCTTCGTAGCATCCATGTCTAACATCAAAGGACTATCATTAGTGTTATAATTTTAAAAATAATAGAATGCTCTTAGACATATGTTTCTTCGATTCATGTACCACAAATAATCCCATCTGTAATAATAAGCAAGACAAAGTAATTACGACCATCCTGGTACGAAGCTGCAAACTGTGCCACGTGATTGATTACAGGTGCAAAATAAGTTGGTCCTTTAAATATGAAAATTCAACATAATATGTTATTATTCAACTCAACTACAAAGAGTAGATTTTAGTATGACATTGTTTGCTATAAAGCATACCATACAACTGCACACTGTTGAGGGAATGGTAATAAGCTTGTAAGATACCATTCACTCCTTCGCAAAATGGGTTCTGCGGATTTCCATTCAAGAAAAACTCATGAGATACCACTTGACTAGGAGGAACTCTGGCTCCGAATCCAAGTGCAGGAAACAGTTTATCCGAATCATAATCCTGAATTATTTCTCCTGTAATTGCCAAATGATGAGTTAAATGAGTCAAATAAATTGTATCAAAAATGCATAAATTCGATCAACGGTAAGCCACATTATACGGTAAAGAATTGCATTCCACATACCGACAGCTTTAATTGCGAGCGAATATTGATTATCCATTTGAGGATTCCTGTAATGTAAACTTGTTGGGTTGTTGGGATCGCCTAATTAAATCGTAACATCACGTTAAGCTTCAATTAAAGGACTTTAAACGGATCACAAATCTAAGCTGTAAATATAAACTCAACTTACCGTTGGAGGCTGTGAAATCAACTGCTACAGTGAAGTGAAGCTGCACTCCGCTTTGAATGTAATCCAGAAACGACTTTTCTTCTTCAATACGGATCCACTCAATTGTTAAGGTTCCAGAGTTTGTGTACGATTTCTTTTTCTCTCGCTTCTTGGGATTGATCACAGAAAACGTTGCGCTGCTCCCACTTACCTCTAAATAGCATAAGGAAAAGTTATTAACATTGTTTCCCTAATTCATGTGGCATTTCAGCAGATTAACTGCATAATATGTGTATTTATGTTGATGATAACGGCGTACTTGACTGTATTTCACTGTACGAAGTTAGAAATTCACCAATGAAATCACTGGTGCCGTCATTATCCCAGTCCCAGACCTGAAATCGCAGAGGTCTATCGGGGTTTCCACTGGTTAGGGATATGACGCGCATTGAAAATGGTGTCCAGTCAGGATTTAACGTATTTTTAATCACGTCCGTTTTATGCACATTAGTCCAAGCTCCATCGTCCATTTTCTTGGCAATAAGAACGTATGGGTCACTTTTTCCGAAGAAATCCTTTTTGTCTAAACTTCTTGCGTGAATTTTCATATACATCACTTCTTTGTTGGTACCCAACTCCTCAGCTTGTACTACAATTTGAGAGGATTTTCCAGGGAATCCAGGAGGGAGGCTAAGATTCCGCTCAAACTGAAATTATTATTGAAATATGTATTGTGTTTATTTCTACAATGAGTACAATGTATGATTTTATTTCAGACATGCATTCTGACGAGCTTCAGAATTACCTTCTTATTTGGAGCAGCAACTATTTCACCCAAACTGCATTCTAAGCTGCCCAAGTAATCATGCGCATCAACTGTATGAGAATTTCCATCCCAATCATATATAGAAAATTTTACAACCTGTGAAAAATAAATCCGTTTAACCTGTTGAACGACTAAAGTAGCTTAAACAATCATGTACTACTCGGAATGTTTTGGAATAAAACATTACTTGTCGTTCTTCGAATCTGTACTCAATTGTGAATTTGGTATTCCATGCTGGATTTAAGCTATTCTTGATTTGCTCAGTGCGGCCAATTTCACTGTACTGATTGGTTCTTAAGTCCTTTTGATACAAAATGCAAACTGGGTCTGACTTGGAAAATGTATCGCGATCCAATAGATTCCTGAAACATAAAAGCACGGTTATAATGTCATTTTGAAAAAGACTTTTTAAAAAGTCTGTTGCGAATTTGATCCTTGTTTTATCAAAAATGATGAACAGATGTGGTGTAATTTACCCGCAAGAAACCTTTAGCTCAACTAATGAAAAGATTCTACTAGGACCAGGTCCTAAAGGGCGCGGGCCAACATTATTAGCTTTTATAGCTGCCTCAGAATCACTCATTTTAAAATTTCTATTTTAATATCATGAAGAATATAGGGGGGTTTAGCGTTAACTAAGTAAAAGAAACTGCAGCCTACAAGGATTAATGGACACATGCATATCATATCCAGATTTGATTACCCACTTGACTCAAAGACATTTTTCACCTATTCTATTCTGATCATCATTAGCAGCAGTGTGGGATGCACTCTGCATTATGATCCAAAAACACTCATTCTTCTCCACACTTACATGCTTTTGTTACCGTAACCGATACCGATAACTTCCTTATCTGTGTTGCACCTTCATCTAAACTGTGACAAAATGCATTGCATGAGTTCTGATATTGATGCCAACCAAGCATTTTACCTATCATGATCCATGAATAGCTTCAACATTTACCCATTGCCTACATTTCATATTAACAGACATGTATATTAAGAAAACAGCCAACAGCATTATTAAAACAAAGACAAACATTCACAGAAAAAACCAAATGGGAAAGTAATCGCTGAAACCAAATACATGAAAATTTTTTAACCTTAAGGAATTCAACATTATGTTGGAATTCAGGATGCTAAATAAATTCAATACCAACTCAACCTTACAACTTATGCATAATGCGCAATTAAAACTCACAGAATGGAAAAATAAAGCGTGATTTTGGATTGGAATGGTAGTACTGGTACAAATTGACATTTTTTATAATTTCCGTGACATAATAATTATTAGCTTAGTATTCACATACATACGGAACCAAGTTAGAAGTAAGCGAGGTCGAGGTAATTCATTGGAATGAGTAAATATACATGTTTCAAAATGTTTGAGTATCAATAGTTTTCAATGAAATGTTATACAGGTTTCTAATTTAATAATGGTGTACCACAATACGCAACAGGCTGTCAATTAAATCAACCAGATACACAACCACAACACGTTTGAAAATGAAGTTGTCAGAACGTTTTATTATTTATTAGCGATGTATTTTGAGGATTTATCTGTGCTTATAAAAAGATTAGAACAAATGACATTAGATGTAAACTACGAACAAAATTAAGTAAAAATTATAGCTAAACTATTAACACAAAATACGGCATTGGTGACATTTCTGCACAATTCATTAATTTCTCAGAGCGCACCCTACTTCATCAGTCGATTTAATATTTGTAGTTTGTCTGTAAATGATTGTGACGAAATCGAAATTGGAACAACTCGAAAAACTCAAAATAAGCGATATCTCTTGATCATTTATCATCAAACTTTTGAATTTAATTGTATCTTTCCAAAGGTGCGTAATTGAGCAGCTTTTCAATTAAATCCACATGGCCTAACAGCATCCTTCGACAACAATATCTCTTCAGTCCCAATGCATCCAAGGCGTCCCTACAACATAATCATTTTTACATTGACTTGACTGACAACTGACTAATTAATTGGCGTTGACGCCAAACTGGAGACAAGATCAAAGATAATACTCAAAATAATCTGCAAATTAAACCTACCCTTCAGTGTATTCTGCTTGAAGTAGCCCCAAGTACGCCTCCCACTTATTTCCAATGACCTTCCCACAGGTGAAGCAACGAACCGGAATAATCATTTTTGCAAATTTTTCTTTCAAACGCAGATGTGACCAGCTACTATTCGTGTTGGAAGTTTTGAACTGACAGGCTAACAACAAATGACAATGAGAAAGAAAAAGATGAGCTTCACAGCTAGGTGCTAACCCAACAATACGCAACGACTGATTCTTCTGTTCAGTGAAGATAACTGGCAATTAGTGTTCTGTGTCTGTGCGAAAAAGTCTCAACTGCTGGATCAACTGGATATTTACAAAAATTATGCTTCCTGCCTTTCGCACTGTTTGTTTTTGTCTGTGATGTTTTGAAGAGCGATCTAGATGGGAACAGCATAGAACAGAAGTAGCCGAGCTTCGATTCACATTCACGGCACACAGTCTCAGATAGAGGAGGGGCACTCTGAAACACTTTTACACGCTTTCGTTGACTGCACTGCTGTGAGTAACAGTAACAGGGCGTTCTTGAGAACGCAACGTATGCGTGTCGTTTGTTTCAGCATATTATACAAGTAATGCGCTTCTTTTGCTCTGCCTCTGCCCATTGCATCAAATGAAGTTATCGCGACTTGAAGAAAAGCAAAGACGCAAACAACATTAGCAATGTAAGAGAAAAACACAAAAACATTCCAACAATGCAGTGTCATTGTCATAAAAAATATTCGCTTCCCATCTATCAATGCAACGTAAATTGTTTTTGTTAATTTTACAAAAGTAATGCGTATGCGAAAATGGACCTTGAAGTCGTTTATGGCACCACCGTATGCATGCCATCGTAATCTTATCATCGCACCACACTACGACTGCACTAGCCAAACCAAGCCAGTCTTGATTCCAAATTCCAAGATCAAAGCATAACTAATTAAACTGCATTACATACTACAAGCTCTTGATGATCTACAAAAAAATACTGCTTGATTGAACTTTAAAAACTCAACATATCCTTAGCCTCCAAATCTGGCAAGGATCGGAGATCTAACTAAAGGCGATTGTGCAGCGAAGATATTTTCCTTATAAGATGAATGCAGATTTATTTCAAATTTAGGTAATGATGATGATGATGTGTAATGTTAAGGTTTACGAATGTATGCAGGTACGTTTGACTGTATTTTGATCTTTAAAAAAGTATAAGACTGTAGCTTACTTGGCTGAAATAGTGAGTTCCACTCGACTGGTGGGCATTGAGAACTGTCCAGTGGTATTGTTGATGTTACTGGAAGTCCCAGATCCAAGAGGGATGGTTGTTTGTACATTGGGAATCGTAACTGAACCCCCTTGGTAAGGCGGGGGAGGAGGAGCCATCATAGTTTGTTGTGGATGTGGATAAGCTCCAGTTAGCTGAAGATGGCCTACTGCGGGCGCATTCGGGTAGTTTGGTACTGCTCCGGGTAAAGCTCCAGGAGTTGGAAACCCTGCAGCAGTGGGGTAAGGTGGAGCTGTAGCATAGCCAGGAGGTCCTGCTGGGTACCCTGGAGGTGGTGCGCTTGCGGCAGTCGCGGAAGGGTATTGTGGATACATGCTACCTGTAATGATCAATGAAGAGATTTATGGAGTAAGCTTGAAAGCTGACTTGACATAAGTTTTGCCCACACCCTCTCACTCCTAAATGTCAATGTCTGCAAATTCAATTTTTCCTAATATCACATTTTTGGTGTCCTTAATTTACAAACTACTCACCTCACAACTCGTAGTCAAAATAAACAATAGTCACATGGAATTTGGTTTAACGAATAAATCGAAAGAAAAAAACGATTGAAAACGGTCAACAATTCAATTGAAGATCCTCAATGTCACTTGTCTAGCCAATTATCTTCTTGTGAATCAAAAACTTATTTTAAGTGACGAAACATTTCAAAGTCCACCGCTTCAAATACTTTTTATTTAAAACATCGTCTCAAATTCAAACTTTCAGAGCAAACAAACTGTTGCACTTGCACTTCACCTCGCCATAATATATTATCAATCGATCCAATATCCAGTCCACTATCCCACCAACATGAAAATAGCTAGAGTTAGCAATTTCAATTCACCGACTATGAAGACTCAAGCGACTAAAAGTGACTGACTACTATTATCTCTAAACATGTGATCTTGGACGCAACAATATTTTTTGTGAAGATTCTTGGAGAAGGCGCAAAGTAAAGGCAACAATGATTATGCGAACACTACAAAATTGCAATAGAATGTATTAGCGATTTAATGCGAAGGTAAAATATCATGCTGCTACTCTACTACAGACTGCTTTCATATAAGGCTAAAATTTGGAATCGCGATTTTGTCATAGTCATAATATGTGGAGCACTTCCGAGTAATCATTTTGCCTTTAAACATTAACCCCTCACCTAAAATTTTTGCGTATGCGTTCTTCGCAAATAGTACAATGAATCAATGATTAATATATAATTTAATATAATGCAAGCAACAAGATTAGCTTCGTTAGTAAAATAAGATGCCGCAGTGGAAAAAATAAGACAGTTTTTGTGATAAATATTCTACTAAGAATGACGTGCTAATTCATCTCTGTTTTTGGAGCTCACGCACATGTTCAACTGCTAGCGTGACGTCAATTGGTCGATGCTAGGACGCTACGTGAGTCAGTGGGCAAACAACATTGTCTGTTCAATACTATACTGGGTAACATGACAGTGTTTATGTATGTTATATCCATAGTTTATGGCAAATCGTCCTTTTTTACTGCATAGTTGTTATGATAAGGATAATAGATTAATAGATATTGGATATAATATGACAATAGTGCTATTTTTGCGGAATAGACGTATGTAAATGCATTGAAATTTGAGTAGAGACTAGAGATGGAGGGATGATCTTGTATATAGAATAGTATTCATAGGAAATGTAATGTAATAAGGGAGCAAATCGATCTGCATTAGTCGGCATCACAATATGACTCACAATCAGGCCTTCAACTATACTTGTAGTTAAATTTAACTAATGAATGACATGATATTTTATTTTTAATAGCATCTAGATAATTTGCATAACATACATTTTGCTTCTGATTCAGTACCATATTGGGTATTTTTGTGACATTTACGTTCATGAAAATGTGCGCAATAATGCTTCAATTGTCTTTTTATCATGCTTTATACCAGGCTTGCTTTCACTTGCCTGATACAGTCTTTCACATGATTTAGGTGCTCCGTGAAAGAGCTAAGAAGTGTTTTTGAAACTTCTCGGCTGAAATTTGAGTTTTCGGTAACTACTTGCGTAGTTAGGTGGTGCATAAATACATTCAATTCAAAAAATGTAACGAATTATAGGTTCAGAATTTTTAAGTTGTCGTGTTTCAAACTAAAATGCTGCTTGCTTAAGTGTTTAGGTCATAGGTTTCATACTGTAACTTGTAACTTACAGTCTGTAAGTATGTAATCAGTTGATTGAAACATGAGTCAGTCAATTGTTTTGTCAACTTTCAATGTAATTTGATTCAGATACTAAGCATTCAATAGAACATTTTGTAGGACATTGGATAGATACTTATTGCAATTCAGCTTTCTTAATTCTAAGTTCCAAACGTACACCGTTCACGTCATGTCAGAAGTACGTCATTGTGTCGCAATGACTATGACGAATTCTATATGTACTGGTTTTGGTTTGGTATTATATTCAATTTTACGTCATTCCGACACCCGCTCCCACTCCCTATTGTACGTGTACCTTGTAAGTAGGTAGTTGTATTTCAGTTTTCAGTGTCAAGTCAAGATAGTACACCTTCTTGAAATAGACCTGCTTTAAATTTTTGCCTAAAGGTGAATGGGTGCATCGAGAAACGGTTTTTACTAATTCATAAGCAGACAACTTAAACCTGCACACAGTGCAATGCTTGAATGAATGATGATTAAAGTCAACATTTTCCTACAATTAATGAATAGACTGTCAACCTTAAAACAATGAATGTTAATCGAAATCTAAAGAACGTTACTTACTCAACGAAAGAAAGGCCAAATAATGATGTAAAACACAGATTATCAGTACAGCCGATGGCGGAAGTTGTGACTTGTGGGAAGTTACGCTTTTAGATTAATCACTTTCAACATAAACCTTTCACATGTTTAAATGTCTTCTTTCCAGACTTGATTGGGAAATGATTGTCTTTTCAACAGGTGCGATACACCAGAACGCTACACTTCAGAGAAACATCTGTATTCAAGATTTTGCTAGCGGAGAGTAGGCCGTAGGATGTCTAAAATCGATATTTTTCCTTATCGTGACTTCCTAATCTTTTGCTACAAGACCACGCAATTTGCCGTTAATGCTGGAAAATGCTGCTCGAAATAAAAACAAACATGCTAGGTAAATTTTTATGTGAACGAGCACGCAAATAGAATGCATGTCAACTCCACATCTGCATGAAACCACATCCGACATCCAAGATATCGGAATGAATACACTGGTTTTATTGATGCATGGAAGAGATGTCCATTGTGCAAAGCACCAATTTGGAGAAAACCATTTACTTCCTGTCTACAATCTGCAATAGTAATGTATATTGTATTATGGGGTGTATAGTATTGATAAAACATAATATTCCTCATGCACTCCACGCTGTTTACTACATGTTACGTAAAAATCGTAATACGAACACGTATTTTTTCTTCTTCCTGCGACGCGAGACGGATTCTCGAAAAATGACAGTCAACGTGCTTGCATACGTACCTATTACGCTTTCTTTCACTCGTTTTCTTTCTAGTATTCAGTCTTTGTAATCTTTATACATACTTGAAACTTGAAACAAAGGGTTTAAATAGTTATTTGATATTTGATACCATATTTGATGTTGGAATTTTGGTATTCTATAGCACTTACAACAACATTAAAGCGCACAAAAATATATATTCTGCTGTGATACGGGAGGGGAAATATGACTTTTCTTTTTACTTTCTTCTCAACTGAATCTTGATGCTCTTGCAACTCTTTCAATATCTTTCAACATGGAGAATCACATTTTTGCTTTTCATTTGCTTGATTTGGCTGAGCTAGTTAAATTGTACGTCTAAATAATAAAAAAAAACAATGTTACGCTTGTGCGCATCAATATGAAACGTAACCCACTAAAACAATATATAAATTATGAAAATAAACTTTGCCAACAAACTTATTTGTGTTTTTGTTTATTTTATTTGAACTAATTCTTATCAATACATAAAACATGATACCTTAGATTCACACACTAACGAGTTTCGCACAATATTTGGCAAATTTATTAGTCATTTACTCCGTCAATTGTATTTAATTTGTGTATATGCACACCAGTGTTCCATAAATAATACATCGTTACATTTAAGGCACAAGCATTATATATGCAAAGCGAATAATACATATAATATGTTGAATTGTTTCATTAAATTAGAATGCTTTTTATGTCACAGTCTAGCTTGTCAGTCTGGAAGTATGTAAATGTTCTGAAACAGTCATGATCCATCATTATTTTAAAAAGTTTGAGATTTTTATATTGGCACTCAAAATATTAAACCATAATTACTTTATGTATTGTATCATAATATAATTGTAATTACTTTAGCTTATGAAAAACTTTAAAGTATCCTGACCATATTAATGCAATACAGGTCAGTTCATGTAAGTAATTCAGTGCTTCATAACTGGTAAAACGATTTAAGTTGAATTGAACATTGAAGTCAGAGGAAAAAGCAATTATTTCATTTGCCTGATTAGCCTACAAGGGTGTGATTTGCTTTGTAGACATGAACTGCATGAATTGTGTGGGGACTTCTGCCAATATATGCTTTGCCAAGTCTTCTCGTGTTGCGGCATGATTTTCTCCATGTTTTCCCAGAAAATCGCGTAAAGCTGGAAGATAATACACATAATATGATTTTAATTACACATTCTTTCGTTTGTACTTGTACTTGTAATGATTAACTTAGGTCTCAAGCTTACCAACAAACTGCACAATGTCCCTTGCAGCAACTACACCCGTAGAGCTCTTAAGTACCCGCTTGTCAGCATCCAGAAATTCCATTGATGAAAAATCCTCATCGCCGACTCCAACAATAATTATTGACAGTGGAAGTGCTGATGCTGCAACAATTGCTTCTTTCGTAGCTTCCAAGTCTATTTTTGAAAAGACAGTGCATGTTTATAGTTTTACAGTTAACTATATAATCAAAACATGCATTTAAAAATTGTAGCTTACCGCAAATCATTCCATCAGTAATAATAAGCAGGACAAAGTAATTGCTTCCGTCCTTATAAGTGGAGGCAAATTTTGCAACGTGGTTGATCACTGGAGCAAAATAAGTTGGACCACTCAGACGAACTGTGTTGAGAGCGTTCTGATAGGCTTCCAGGATGCCTTCCACTCCGTGACAGAATGGATTTTGAGGATTAAAGTTCAAAAAGAACTCATGATTTACCTCAGTGCTGGGAGGTATTTTAGCTCCAAAACCAAGTGCTGGGAAAAATCTACGAGCATAAAATAAACGTTTTATCCTTTCTGAAATTTTTTTTATTATATGCGCTCAGTGTAAGTGAATTTGAACGTATTTTCATTACTTGTCTGTATCATAATCCTGGATAATTCCTCCTGTCAGAAACGAAACATAAAAGTTTTAATTCTTTCTTTCCCACCAATCCTCACCTTTTGTAGAAGTGTTTGCTTATGACATAATCGTCAATAAAATAATGAATGACTCACCCACTGCCTTAATTGCCAATGTGTATTGATTATCTTTGTTTGGTATGCAACAATGAAGACTTGCTGGATCTCGTGGATTTTTATTGCTTGCAGTGAAGTCAATCGCCACCGTGAAGTGAAGCTGGATTCCGCTTTGCAGATAGTCTACAAAGGTGAAATTCCTTTCAGTAACTTGGAGTGAAACAACATTCAAGACTCCAGAGTTTTCGTAACCCTTCTTCTTCTCTTTCTTCTTTGGGTTAATTAGTGGGAAACTGGCAGCACTTTGCTTGCTTGCTGCAAATAAAATATTTTTGAAACATTGATGATGAAGCAAGAGGACCAAAAACAACCGAAAATGGCAATATGATTTCTTTAAAACACAGAATATTACTGTTTCTCAGTTCCTGGAAAGTGGTCTCAAATTGGCCAATTAGATCATGCTTTTCGTCCTTGTCATGATCATACACTTGAAAGAGAAGTTTTCTGTTGGGGTTTTTGCCGGTAAGTGTAGACACCTCTCCTGTGATAGGTCGCCAGTCTGGGTCCAGAGTCTTCTTGATGACCTCTGTAACGAAGACCTGAGTCCACTCATTTTCATCAGTCTGCTTAGACACAATCAAGAAAGGATCACTTTTCCCGAGGAAATCCTTCTTGTCTAGTCCTCTGCCATTCACTGTAAGTTGGTAAGTGTCTTGACTGGAGCCAAGCTCTTCGGAGTAGATAATCAGAGCGGAAGTATTAGACTTTCCAGCAAGCTTTTTTGGTAGTTCCAAAGTCTTTTCAAACTGGAAACGAAATATTAATGAATAATGAAATACGATTCCTACATTGATTCGTAGACTGTTTAAGCCTAGATGATGGTTAGTGGCTCATACCTTGCTGTACTGTGCTGAAACGATTTCGCCCAGACTTGTCTCTACGCTTCCCAGGTAGTCGTGACTTGACAAATCTTTCTTTTCTCCATCCCAGTCGTAAACAGTAAACTTGAGTTCCTATTATAAAGGACAAAATGCATATCGTGCATTGTTACATGATAAGCACCGATTTTATTGTCAGAGACTCAGAAGGTATTAAATTTGTGCGTACTTGTCGCTCTTCAAACTTGTAGTCTAAAACAAGCTTCATGTTCCATTTTGGGTTAAGGTTATCCATAACATGTTCAGTTCTGCCAACTTCAACATACTCATTTGTATGTGGCTGCTTCAAATGAATCACACAAAACGGGTCCGATTTGGAAGTGGAGTCCCGGTTTATGAGATTCCTAGATACAAAATATATTTTTATGACAAACAATTTAGGTATGTTGACATTTCACATGTATAGACTGAGGAAGCATATTATCCAAATAATCTGTTAATTTAACGTACTTAGCTGCAAGTCGAAGTTCAACTTTGGTGAGAACACCCATTTTGAATGTAGAAAATATGGCAAAATAGTTGAAGGCTATAATCAAGTTGCTTCACGCCTACTACTTTGTTGGCACTTATTAGACAGATCAATCCTTTTTTCACAATGCCGGGTTTTTGGTACGAATAAGTAACAGTTACTAAAACTCAGGCGCTGTCCCGTCGTCGTCCTAGAGTGAAGTGAGAGTTGTGTCAAGAGTTTACAGCCGATGCAGTAGCGGTTGAATGTTTTGATGGATGATCGAATATGAATGTCACAAAAAATTCACAAGCTTAAACATACACAGGCTTCACTTTAACCAATCTCTGACACACGTGCATCAGACAAGATGCTAGTCTAGTAGTACTTCTTGTATGTGGTAAATTAGTATCCATGCAAAATCTCGTAGTGGTCACAGTCACAGTTTTTCTTTTACATAGCGTCTATGTGGGCGCAATAAAACTTCAAGCGCATTTTAAAAGATATCGGTATCCGATATAAGCGCAATGGACAACAAATTGCATACTTATATGCTTACATGTACGTGGCCATGAATTGTATAGAGTATTAGTATTGCTTTTGAAAAAAACAACTTTTTACTTCATATGAATAATTCCACATTGACTCATTCGATGTACAAAAGCTCATTATGATGACTACTCGGCACTGTTGGTAGTGAAGCTGGTAAGCATTAAGCAGTGGTAACAAAACAATACAACATGAAGATGCTGATGCTGCTGCTGCAATAATATTCTCAGCCGTATGATGATGAAGTCCAGGGTCATCCTGGTGATAAAAAGCGTTACGTCATCTCTCAATCTGTGCTAGCAATGAGCTTACTACAGCAGACTTGCAGTTAGTTACTTGCTATATGAGTCAGACTAAGAGGAAAAAAACAAACAGGTAATGAAGCAGACAGTTATAGTTTTGGTTATAGCTATAAACTCTGGAAATATGCATGCAAGTATATTTGTACATAATACCTCACGGCTATGAGACCGTTGAAAGTTATCATTAGCATCTCACAGGATCATTATGCAGAGCTTAGTCCTCTCATCCTCTTCTCTTTTCGATTCTATTGGCCTGTATTTATCCTTGTCCTTCCTTCCTAACATCTCAAGTTGAATCTCTATTTTTTCATTGCATTCCAGTTCTTGGGGTTTGCGCAAATATTGCACAGAAATTGTGATGCCGTGTTTTGCTATGAGAATCGATGTGACCAAAAATGGAATGTCAAGGAAGGTTAAACTAAATGGAAGTTTCCCCATCCCCATAATATATACATATTTAGCCATTATATTCATGCACAGAACAATACATTTTGTTGCGCCAAACTGTTTACTTTGAGTTTTGCATTTGAATATGTATGTACATATATGATACGCTATTTGTAATTAGAAAAATGTGATACGCGATACAAAATATATCTCTATGCAGTTTAATCCTATTTATTTTGGTACTTCTTGAAGGCATGACTTCATCTTTGTTAATCTCCAAGCTCCAAACCTAACTTATGTCACTCACCATAAAAAAGAATGAGCGCATGAAAATGTGGGTGACTAAAGTAAGGGTATGTATATAACTGTTCAAAACTCAAAACATGCAATGATTACGCTATTGATAATTGTGTACGCTAGTCGTTTGTACGTCATATAATTTTACATATTACATGATTTTGTAATTTTATGTACAAAACAATATACCATGGGTAGTCTTAATTTCTCAAACAAAATACACTTATATTTGCATCAAGAGTATTACTAACGAGCTACCTAGCTTTTAGCACCACTAATGAAGAATGCTTGATGATTCTTACTTTCTTACAAGCAAAAATGACCTCGATCGCACGGTAAAAAATAAAAGTCACAAGTCACGATGTTGTAAATCATTTAGGATCGTTTGAGATAGAGGAAAACATCATATCATCACCTAACTCTTCTAATAATTTGTTTGCCAACTTTATTAGATTTCCTCTTCCAGTTTTACACACTTCCATTCCAATGTCCAGTCAGAATAAATGAAATCAGCATCATTCATAGTTTTTATTGAAACAGTGCGGATGGCATGGGAGCCACTGTCCACCACGTAGAAACGTTGACTAATGATTCACAACTTACTCCAAACTTTTATCATCCCATAAATCCACATTTATAATTTTTATATGCTAAGATATATAAGGTCATCATTCCAATGGAGTCACAATCCACAAAATTATAGATTTTCAGGGTAAACAGTCACCATCATTCAACTAGGAATCGCAGGGGGTAATGGCTAAGAAAACTAAAAGGAGGATTCATATTCCATTCATGAAAAAGAAAAATGCAGGAGGAGCGAAGAATGCTTTTCGATATGCAGCAGCTGCCATGCAAGGCTGGAGAGAAACAATGGAAGATACGCACCGTGTCCGACTGGCTTTACCAGGTCAAATGAAAGATTGGGCCTTTGCAGGTGTCTTTGATGGTCACGGAGGAAAGCAGGTTTCGGAATACACTTCGAAGAATCTTTTGCATAGAATATTACGACGGTTATCCGATGAAACGGGAGATGTCAAGTGTCAAGATATGAGCATGGAGAACAAACAGCAACGCATCAAGGAGGGTATCGCTGAAGGGTTTCTGAAACTAGATGAGACAATGCGGAAAACAAAGAAGATTGATGACCAAAGCGGCACCACTGCAGTATGCGCATTCGTAACACAAACTCATTTTTATTTTGCCAACTGTGGCGATTCCCGCGCTATTCTTTGTCGAAGAGGAAAGATTGGATTTTCGACAACTGACCACAAACCGACATTGAAGGAGGAGAAAAAGAGAATTGAAGCTGCTGGGGGAAAGGTTCAGAGGGAAAGGTGTGTTATTGGTTCACTTGGCGTTGTAAACTCCAAGTATTCTTGTAGCAATAAATAAGAATGGAAGTAGATTATTAAAATGTGGTTTTTAAATTATAAATTGCAGGGTAAACGGGTGCTTAGCTTTGTCCAGGGCTTTGGGAGACTTTGAGTTTAAAAGTAATATTCATAAGGGGCAATGTGATCAAATGGTTAGCCCTCAACCAGATATAACGGTTCTTGAAAGAAGTGACGCAGATGAATTTATAGTTCTGGCTTGCGACGGGGTATTTGATGTAATGCTGAATTGTGAACTGATTGCGTTCATCAGAAATCAAATGACCAAAACTCGAAATCTCAAAACCATTTGTAACAATACCGCAGACCACTGTCTTAAAAAGGTTAGTACTTTTATTAAGCATTGGCTATTATATAGTAATGCAATCCCAAACTCTATAAATATCACAATCGTGACATGCTTCGATGTAGGGTAGTCGGGATAACATTAGCATTGTTATTCTGACCTTACCCGGATGTCCTACAAACGAAGAAATGTTAAGAAAGAGAAAGCTCGATCTTCTACAAATGAATCAAGCCATTCGTTCCAAAAAGATAAAAAATAGCGATGAAGACGCGGCAAAGTCCAACGAAATCCCGGCAGATATGTCGAAAATGAATATGGAGGAGACAGGGGAAAGCGCTGAAGTCATTGTTGAATGTGCATGTAATCAGCGGCAGCAGCAGCAAATGCAGGTTGTCGATAGACCAGATGGATGCCGTATTGAGCAAGATGCCCAAGTTAACAGGAGAAGAAACAGGAACATTCCAAATGCTTTCATAATATATTTCCTGGACTATTGGAAGGTAGATAACCATTGACAGTTGGAACACATGAAATCAAAGACATAATATGTCGATGATTGATTATCGATGACCAGTTTTGAATTTTGTATATGCTTTCTAGAAACACGGAGGAAACATATGCAAGACTGCAAAAAGGTGTGGCGAGCATTGGAGTCGACTTGGGCGGTCTATGAAGCAAAAGTACATACGTCGCTATTTGTATAGAAAGCAAAGACATTGTTTGAAGAAACCGGCATCCGTCAAAAATATTGTGGAAGAAAATGAGTAGAAAAAGTTAAACTACCATTATTCCATGAGCTCCTGAGTATTTTTTGCCATTGACTGAACAATAAAACTGTATATTTTCCAAATCGAAAATTAGAAATACAATCTTGTAAAAAGGTCACTAAATTCAGTTTAACCTTCTTCATCGGCAAATCATTGTCGCACTGCATTTTTAAAGAAAACTCGGACATACGAAATATGTAGGCTTCCGGTTATTCATGTCTTTTTCATGCTATGACTGTATGCATGTTTTAAATGAATGATGGTTTTGCAAACTACGAAAATGTGAATATAAAATGGGAACGACAAAGACTTTACAAAGTAGTGTAGTTGACAGTAGAATGATAAGAAAGTTGATTAACCTGTACACAGAATACGTACACAGTCACCTCAACCCAAAATCCTCGCGGTAATTGATTGCTTAGTACTATGTGTGTAGTAATGTATTCCTTATTGTACGTGATATGGTGTCATGAGTAGGGATTTGATTACAAGTCAGTTAGTCCAAACCATGAATGCTTTTTGCTTTGTACGTTTGAATCAGTGAAAGATGTGTAGCTATAAAGAACTTGCAATATATTTGGTTAAAAGTTAGAACGACATTCTTATTACAAGTATTACAACTAGAGAAAACTCTGAGCAACTTTGTTTTTGCCTTTTCCATTTTTATGCTTTAAATTGTACCTTTCACTTGCGATCGCATGTATGTCAACAAATTGAAGAATATGATTTTAATATGGCTCATATTAATGAACTACCACTACCTTAACAGGTTACACAGACTATTACCCGGTTAAAAAGCTTCCCTTCAGCATAAACTATGTGCTAATGCTATTTCCAGTTATCGCTCGAGATAAGATAAGCCCGTCTTGTTGACGGGGCTTTTGTAACATTACGTGTTGATTACCTATTACCTCTCAATTACGAGTATGCTTACCTGCTGCTATATTGTCCAAGCAATTAGAAACGTAAACTACTACTTCTAGAAAATATTCCAGTATGACATATTTTAAAATACAAGATTTCCCCCACATCATTACATACTACATAAACTGTACGAGAACAAAGTAAATGTGCATTGATTGTAGGGTGATTGTATAATTCTCTGTTTCTTTGTGTCCGCTACCTACTGCTTCCGTTCCAATAGGTAAAAATGGTATTTGGTTTCAATTCGGATATATTTTTCGACTTGATAGGCAGGTTGAAAATAGCAACAGTGGTAAGAACATATTTAAAAAATAAAGCTGTAGTATATTAATGCGGAATATTTTTGTAAACTTGTGGGGAAATATTTGTATTTTTTAAACAGGTTTTAGGATTATTAGATCTTATTTTAACAGCCTCATCCTACGTAAAACATGACTCGAGGGACCAGACATTTTTGGCATTTGTTATTATATTTTTTCTCCTGTCTCTCATTTGGGTCATTAGCGTAATGTTTGGGTTTCTAGTGATTCAAGACTCTCACATAAAGTTTGTAAGATTGTTCTTGTATATTTCACTTAAAAATATACATAACCTATCTAACTATGCATGGTTCCAGATACGAACAATATAAGTATTTGAAGATTGTATTCTAAACGACATGCCTTATCCCTTGTCTTTCAGGATATGATGTATCATGTATGTGCATGCTTAACTCTTTTAATTACTGGAATTCTCTTCATGGTCTCAATACTGAAGCATGGTAGCAGTGAGCCAAAGTTTGGTGTTAGAATACTTGCAATGGTAAAAATTTTAAAATACATTTATCATGAACTATATTTTATTAACAGTTATTTAATAGAATAACTCATAATACATTTTTATTATTTGTACGTTTGACAGATTACAGGATTCGCTAATAGCGCTCTTTATGGATACTTGCCCTGGAAGCTTTTGAAAGCAACGTAGATTTTAGAGAAAAAAAACCAAAATTATAACATTTGCATCAGTCCTCAGCATTCATCCAACATTTTCTCAGGAAATCTCATCTAAGTCATATTCGTAGGTTTATTTTCAGCATACAAATTCATCCATGTAACTACTTGCTGGGGTAATTCAGCCAACACAGAACGAGCAAGAGCAATCTTCGATCCCTCGCTTATTGGTACTACTGATTTAAAATTGACATATCTTCTTAACTCTAGAGAAATATTGGAAAAAAAATGTTTGTAGCTTACTAGAGTGACTTATTAGACTTAGTAAATTGCTTATGTAACTTTCACTTCCATATTATCCATGTTGTTTATCTAGCACTTACCAACGAATTGTACTATATCCCTGCTTGCCAATTTATTTGATCTACTTTTCAAAAGTTTTTCGTCACTGTCAAATCTTTCCATTGTGGTAAAATCCTCATCGCCTATGCCTATGATTATTACAGACAAGGGAACGTCTGACGCTTGAACGAGTGCGTCCATGGTTGTTTCAGGATCTTAAAGATAAATGTACAAATTTATGCTTTCTGTTATTCTCGTAGCATCCTGAGTATGAGTATTTTCTGCACTTACCGCAAACAATTCCATCCGTCAAAATTAACAGTACGTAGTACTCTTGATTGGGAGAATTTGTCAGGCTACTTCTAGCAATAGCTGTCATTTCTCTAATAACTGGTGCAAAGCATGTTGGTCCAAACAATTTCACTACACGAAGAACAAAAAAGTATTATTGACAGAAATATTTGGGAAAATATGTATTAACAGTTTTTATTTAACCTCGTTGAAGAGCTCTATAGTAAGATGTTATAACCCCATCGATTCCTTGACATAATGGATTCGTTTCTTTAAAGTTCAGCGAAAATTTGTTGTTTACACGATTAGCAATCGGATAGCCTTTCGCACCAAACCCATAAGCGTAAAACTGCTTGGACGAACTGTATTCTTGGAGGATTTCCCCTTTTAAAATGAATAGCAAAACATTTGGTCTCCTAAAAACTTTTATATCTTGTACAACAAAATGCTTGTTTTTCAGACTTCTTACCAACTATTTTTAATGTCATTACGTAAGGATTGTCTCTCTTTCCATGCTTATAATGTAGCGATGAATGTGAAGTGGGCTCACCATTGGAAGCTTAATTTTTAAAGAAAAACAATTGGAAATGCTAATTTGTTTGATGCTAGTTGTCCTACAAGCATTAAATTCGAGTATTGTTAATACCGGTAAAATCGATTGCAACAGCAAATTTTATCTGCAGCCCATCTTGTAAATGATCCATAAATGTTTTCTGAGATTCAATTTTGAAATCACAAATTGTTAACTTGTCAAAGTCTATTTTAATTTCATCAGAAGTCTTTTTGGTAAATTTCAACTCTACTGTAGTCCCATCACTGCATTCTAGAAGCATAAAAATGTACGAATAAATGCACAAATACATACAACATTTTACAAGAATCTCACTTGCTATGTCTGCGTGCATTAGAGTCTTACTTTCAGACACTTCAATAAAATTAGTGACTGTTTCTGCGATTAACTTTGATGATTTTCCTCTAAAGCTTTGTTTAACTTGGTGCAATTGAAAGCGCAGTGGCATTTCCAAATTTCCTTGTCTGCAGACAGAAGAATATCGTAAGTTAATCGGGGCAAATGTAAGGGAAAGAGTTTGATCCCCAGCCAATGCCCTGTTTGTACGATGTAACAAAATCCAACTTCCATCTACTAGCTGCTTAGAAATGTTCATAAACAGTTTCTTATTGATGGCCGGTTTGAATTTGGACAAGCTACTACTTCTTGCAAAAGATTTTGAGACAGAGCATGCCATTCGTATAAATTTCTTGCAGTCATCAGCCTCATCCGCCAGGATGCTTATCTTTGATTCCCGTTTTGCTGTAGAGTGTATGGCAGGAAGCTTCAATGGCCTTGTTAACTAAGACAAAATCAGGAAGTCTTGTTTTGTTTGTTTTAATAACTAACTCCATTAGCATCAACTCCTGAGTTAATGTTTTAGTACATACTTACCTTTGAGTGTGGAGAGGAAACGATTTCAGCTAAGCTACATTCTAATACACCTAAGAAGTCATGATTGTCAAGAGAGTATTTGGCACAGTCCTTGTCGAAGACCATAAATGTAAGCATCTATCGATTCAGTAAGTACATTTTTCTATTTTATTGCTATTCTGCTCTACAGAAGAAATGATTGGTTTGAGATGATAAACATGAGATAAAGCAACGTCTTACCTGCTTCTCTTCAAATCTGTAGTCAACTAAAAACTTTGTTTTCCATTCTGGGTTTAAATTGTTTGGAATGGACTCAGTTCTCCCGAGTTCTATCCATTCTTCCGCAGTAGTAGAATCTTGCAAAAATACTACGCACAACGGATCTGATCGGGTCAATTGGTCCAAATTCAATAGGGAACTTTGAACAAATCAAATGATTTAGTTAATTAGTATGCTGTATATAGAAAAATAAATGAAGATACAAAACAAACCTGGCAGATACAGTTAGTTCTAATTGTGTAACAGGGTTTTTAAATGGTGATGTTTCCAGCAGCGGGGCTGATGGAATCGTGCCAGAATCTAGGGAAAATGACGATGTTAACTTTCCCCTATCGGATTCAAGTGGGGAAGCTGAAGGGTTCAATTCCGAATATTGACGACGAAGCATGTCCTCACTAAAATGTAACCAGTGTGCTACATGAAATTTAAAAAATTATTAATACGTGCAGTAGAACCTATTTAACTTGAGAAACTGTTTGATGGAATTTCCAACAGCCCATGTGGTTGTTATCGATTTTTGCTGACGCAGATGCAACAGTTCTTTCTTTTCGCTGAGGACTTATGATAGACGAGTGAAAGTACGCTCGATCTAACTCAATAACCCGTCAAAAGCCATTTTACGTATATTCTCTAATAACCATAATAAGCAAGTCTAATAAAATGTCAATATGAATGCATGTATGCATGAAAAAATCTATACGGGAGACACCAGTAGTAGCTCATGATGTGAATCATAAACATTTTACTAATCCCAAATGTCAAAATAATAGTTGTTTTTAAAACATTTTCCTTTCATTTACTTGTATTAGCAACTTTATATGTAAAGTTTGCATTATCACTTGAAATTATCAAATTGACAATTATTATTTTCAAGCAGCTCAACAGTAAAGATGTGAAAAAATGATGTAGCTACCCATACTAGTAAATGCATGTTTATGATAATAATTTATTGAAATGAAATATTTTGTTTACATAACCCTCGAGATTCAAGGGCGGACTTTTCTCGACATGTTTTATGTGACGTTGCTCAATCATGTAAAATGAATAACATCTCAATGTAATGAGATTTACAATAAAATAAGAGAATGAGTTATTTTCTATTGTCTTTAATGAGATATTACAACATACATAATATATCAATGTTTTAAAATGCATGTCTTTGGGATTTCTGACGCTGCACAAATGTGAAGATATATTACAGACTGTAGTTGTACAAGTCTCAAGAATTTCTAAAATATGAGTTATGTCATATTAAAATTCTTAAATATTTCATTGATTTACTATTAGGTATCGTTCATGTTACTCCCTATCCATCTGAAATAGCAGCATTCGTTAAAGTTATTTGTTTGCCATGAGATTAGCGGAAGGAGTGCTCGACCTACAAACTACGTTTATATTTGTTGTCATTTTTGCCCATGTGAAAAGTGATGACGATGGAGCTAGTAACAACGGTACTAGCGAAAAACCTCCTCTCACAACTGAAGAGTACAAAGGACCAGCCGCATGGCTCCGGATATGCCAGCCAGGGGCTGGCAAATACGTGGGAGCCGTTTCAGCAGGGAAAAATGAATGTCCTGCTGGATATTGGTTTAAGGATTCACTAAAGGTTGGCTGTGCCTGTGGACACGGTGTGTAAGTGTGTGCTTTATGATTATGATTAAACGGATGATTTAAAGTAATTAAAGTAATTCAATAAAATAAAAATCACAATTGACAATTGCAGATGGGTGTTTGCCAGTGGATGGTGTGATCACATGGCTCGTATAATTATTGCGAAGGACGGTTCATGCTTCAACGTGAACAAAGATGTATGTATGTGCACAATTTAATGTCAAGCCGCTTGTTGCACTTTAAATAAACCAAGTATGGTAAAAATATTTAATTTAGACGCATACATTGGTTTCATGAATACATTTCAAGGTAAGATTTATCAGAAACATTGGCTGGAATAATAATGCGTTTATGCCATACCACTTCGTGGGAACAAGTGGATTAGAATACATTCAAGATGTCCCTGACGCAGGGACAATGCAAGAAATTGCAACTTATTTTCATCCCGACTATCATCAGCATATTGGTGCAATTTTCCGTGAAAGGGGGGTGGAATCCATGACAGGACGATTTTGCCTCTCCCATGAAGGAAACACGTCTCGTCCGCTATCCTTAAAATATTTTGTTCCAAAACTGCCATACTTTGAGCAGAATAATTGCTTTACTTATGCAAACCAAGACGCTTCCAAGTTTGAATATGATGCGGGCTATTCATTAAACGAAGGACTGACATTGATCGGTGCGTGTGCGTTTGTTCTCGTGAAAACATAAAAAAATCTTTTTGTTCTTTTGTCCCTTAAATTTGTTTGATTCTTTTCAGACCAAATAACGAGACCATTCAAAAAACCAAACAGTTGGGCTACTGAAGCCGACAGCAAAAAATGTGCAGCGGAATGTCCTTCCGATCACCCGTTAACACTAAATGGACCGAAAAATAACAGTTTTGCTCCAGACTACGTTGATCCTCTCGTTGATGAATATTTCCTTGATGAGCTTAAAGAAATGGGCTGGAAACCAGATGAAAACAACTCGGTTCCAATTGATATGCCTCAGCAAAAGTGTGAAAGGAAGTTTGCGTTAAGCAACAAAACAATGGTTGAAATACAGGAACAGACAAAGCGAATTATTCGTTTAAATATTCAGGCATCAGTGAAAAACGTTCTTGCTCCAAGGGTTAAATATGCTGACTACAAATTACTCCAGAAAGCTAGGACAATTTTTGATAAAGTTTGTCCAGATAATGAGCTTCCATCCACAGTACTAACTGGCATGCATAGAATGTTTCGCATTGTAGTAAACGAAAGCTTTTTTCATTACCCGTTTAATCAACTTGGGGATGAAGCCGATGCAGAGAGAATTTGGACTATTTTGAACCAATGCTTTGCAGATGCCAAACCCATGACCTTTATCTATGCGAATTCTACAAACTCCGCAGGTACTTCCGGTTCAGCAAGGTGTGAGGATGGAAAGGTGAAATGCAATTTGTGCTAAAGCTATGCAAAGCATCTTCAAATTAAGTACATGATCCAATTTATGCAAAATGTGCGATAGCACACAGATTACAGACATACTCTATTTGCAGTTTTTAGGTGTTAACTATGAATTTAAAACTAACACGAGCACCTTAAATCGGACAATTAAAGCCAAACTTCCATGCTATCTATGGAGTAACATAACTGATCTGGATTTGGTTGTGGAAACGGCATGGAAGACAGTAATGTTTGCTCATTATTATTGCGCCAGGCACTTCAAAGAAAACAGCGTTGGTTTCAGTGTTTTCGAACAGAAAATGGAAAGATTTTTCAATCGATGGGTGCAACATAGATGGTGATCTGATATATTTTGATGCTACATACACTGTTATTATCTTAGCTTGTCTATTCTTCTACTATATTTGCTTTCATTCTCGTTTTGGTGATAGGTTCTACCCAGGGTTATCATTACAAGGCTACAGATACATTTATCAAATGTTCAATCTGGAAAAGTTTGGTATAGCACTAGACCGATGTGTCGCTGCAGCACGAAGTTTCTCCCTTTATAGGAAGTGGATCAAAAGACCAATGTACACCAAGTTCATGGGAGGAAAGTAAGTTACGTTAATATATTTGACTTATGTATCTTAATGTAAACTTTTGCTAAATGCTGAAATAAGTGAATTAATATATTTTCAAGGCTATTTGAGGAGCAATATGAAATACCTGATGACATAGCTGGAAGAACTCCGTATGCTATACTATGCATTTTTTTCAATTCAAATAACCAAGTTATGTACGTAAATATAGATTAGAGGAAGCTTTTTTGTTTAATTTTAGACTTGACGCGATCAACCCAAAACTCAACCAGTTTGACAAAAGGGCATATTGTCTTCCTTATTGGCATGCACCCGCTTCAAATCCTGGAATAAATTATAACCCAGCTAGCGACTACAAACCCGGCTGTGTCAAGTACGTAAAAGAAGAATGGCTAGACCCATTCACACCAGCTTTTGGAAAATCAAATGGCTGGAGAAATACAGTCGATATTATATGAAGCAAAAAGTGTTTTCTCCTATATTCAAGTCATATTACAGTGGAATTAACTGCATGCAATGTTTTGTAACGATTTTTATTTAACAATTAAAACTGGAAATAACATTTTAATAACAAAATATCGTGCTAATTAATTTGTACCCTATATGTAAAAAGAAGTATAGTAGTAATAGCTTTTTATGCAACATCAAATGCATGAAACAAAATCTACTTTCACATCTCCACTTGTTGACTGTTGAACGTATGAAAATGGGAATCCGGTTGGAATATTGTGACATGCTGCACCAATTTGACCTTGAAGATTTACAGCGATCAATGCTCCACTGAAATTTGGAAAGTATGCAGTAATCCTCGAAATGGCATATTGAGCAGCTTCTTCTGGGGTTTTACCTCGTCGCATTTCCTCAACTGCAATTAGACTGGGTAGAAATCTCGCCATAATATCTCCATCACCTATAAAATATGTATAAAGTAATAAGGTACATGTACAGATGTTTGCAATCAATAGTATTTGTTGCAACAAAAAGTGCGTCATAAAGTCACTAACCAGTGGCCCCAGCACCGCCAACGTCTTTGTCAACATAGCTTCCTGCACCTGTTATGGGGGCGTCTCCAACTCTTCTGTAGAGAAAATTGAATATGTTATAGAAAACAATTCAGTTCCTTTTATAAAATAGAAACTTTAAGGTTTCGGACATTAATGCAATCCATTACCCAGGGATTTTGTTTCTGGCTCCGTTGGAGGAAGTACCGGATGCAATCTTACCATTGGTATCAATAGCCACCATGCTAATAGTGTCATGGTTGAAACGATCAATATTTGGGCGAGTTTGTTCTCCGTGTGGCTTTGGGGAATAGATTGGCCTATATGGACCACAGTTTACTGATGGGTCTGGTCTCACATTTCGCCAAAAGTTGGGCTGGCAGCTTTTATTTTTCCACTCGTTGTGTAATTGTTGTGAATGCGCTGTCGTTAGATTTTCTTCTGGAAACCCCATTTTAATCGCAAAATCAGTGGCAAGTTCTCCGACCAGGAGTGTATGTCCAGTATGATCCAATACCTTTCTTGCTACCCCAATTGCATTTTTCACTCTACGCAAGCATCCCACAGCTCCCACTGCATGTGTTTCCCCGTCCATTATCATGGCATCCAACGTCGTCTCTCCATTTTCATCTGGAGACCCACCGAATCCAACCGTTCCATCGCATTGTAGTTCCTCACATCTAGAGCAACCCCTTTCAACAGCATCAAGCGCACTTCCTCCCATTGCGAGCACATCCCAAGCTAAATCAGGGTAATCCAAAATTAAAACTTGCTACAGTAGTCGACATACAAGTTTGCTGTCATCAATAAATACTATTTTTACCCGATACAGTTCCTTCAGTGAAAGCCCATGTATTAATCACTACTGGCCATGATACATTGCGATTTATTAAACTTTCCTTCATGGTTTGCTCGTCTACATCCCCATTATTTGACGATATACTATTGTCCTTCAAAAAGCTACTCATGTTGATTGCTTTCTCTTCCGTGTTATTGCTTTCACTGCTTTCACTCTCCACGTCGAGTATATCGTGCAACTCGATAATTTTATACGGCTTCTTGATATTAGTTAACCTCTTTCCAGCAGCAAATTCGTTGCAAGTCACCAGGAACAAGCTACTGTAAAATAGTAATGACATTAATTTTCGATGTGGCCACATTATTGCAACGGATTTAGTATTAACTTTACATTTACAATGGATGTAATGTATATTTGTCATGTAAAAAAGTGAAAAAGGGACACTTTTTTGTGTGAACTGACTAGAGTATTAAACGGGAGAAATAAAGTGTCAGCGTTACATGCAAACTATTGTCCTGTGAAATAAACTTGTGTACCCAAATAGAGACAGAATCTCTTGGATAATTGATAAGGGAGGTATTTCATAGCCATGCACCCATATAAAAACATTAATGCTATGAATGTAGTATGGATGGTTCAAGTGAAGATAATCGCTGTTAAAGTACTATAACGATAACCTTAAAAAACAACATTTTCTAAGTAAAACGCTTGGATTGACATATATAATAACATCAAGGTTTGTGTGTACCAACATCAAAAATGAGATATCATCTGCTGGAACATACATCCACCGATCCACGACGGTATTGTATCGCACAAGGGTAAATCGAATCAGTTTGCATACGAGCATGGGATTAAGATGGTTGAGTTGAGATATCAAACAACGGCTGAAGTTGAAGGCTACAGTGATATATGACAAAGCTTTCAGGCTGTCATTCGCAATCATGAGTAGTAGTGAAAATGAAATGAATGAAAATAAAAACGATGATTCTTTCTATCTGTAGCAATACCATGAAATGAATGTACCATTTACAAATTGTACAAAATAACACAAGGTTCATGAACGATTATAAAATATATCGCTTGAAATATCAGTTTTATGGAATTTCATTTTGTGGAATGAAACGCAGTCCTATTCAAAATTTTGGTACAATAAAAGAAAAGGAAAGACTTTCATTTGAATTTGAATACACATTTGAATAGCATGAAGCTTTCGTAAGGAAGCAGCCAGATAAAATTACTGGTAACGTGGCTGTGGCATCTTTTATGAAGTAAAACTCTACTGGCAAATGATCAATGATGCGACTTATTGATAGAAATTATGGAATTAATGCTATAATTGCTCCACATACATGTTTGCTGAGAAAACGTTTTATTGAAAATATGATACTTTTAGTACATAATATTTTTAAAGAATATTAATGAATAATTTTCATCGTCTTTAACTATTAAAAATAAAATATCATGTCATGAGTTTATCATAAGAACTTTTTAACTTAAATTAAAGTATATTACTAAAACGTAATAAGATTGAATTAATTCAACTGCAAGTTTAATACAACTTTGACGTATTGTTGATGAAATTTAAATTACAAAAACTCTACATATTTAGAAACAACTTATTTTCTCCATTAATTTACGCGCTGACCGATACCGTTACTTATTACTTTTGGTGAAAAATAAATTTTGTTTCTGCAAATAGCAATTTTCCCAGAAACTATTAAGTCATTTGGTCGACATGCCCAGACAGGGACTGGGCCTACCGCAATACACACTTCCCCATTCCATCTCCAGATTCCAGATTTTGGGCAGGGAAAAGCTTTGCCATCAGTGGATGGTGCTGATGGGGGTGAACTTGATCCTGCAGACGTTGTTGAGTTATCACTTGCGGATGCGGGTGCCTCTTTGAGTTCTACCTCATAACCGTGTCCTTCCTCTGCCTCGTCCGTTTCATACTCTTCAGCATCAGCGTTTTCAGTCATACTTCTCGCTTCCATCACATTTTCCCCTTCTGAACTCGACTCTTCTTCAAAGTCACTCCTCTTTCCAAAGGTGAAATAGTTGGATATCACGTCTAAAAATGAAGTTGATTTTTCTGTTGTGGATTTACCAAAATCCAGGTTGCTCCCGGCAGAATAAGGATAGGGAAACATAGCTTGACCCACATTAGATAAAGATGGTGTGGGGATTGGAATAGAATCTTTGACTTGCTGATGAAACTGGAAAGTTGGGTCGAAATTGACATTGTTGCGAATTTCATTTGGATTTGACATGTAGTTCTCTGGAGATGCAGGATATTGGGATGGTGGAGGTGGTGGATATTGTGATGGCAGAGGAGCAGGATATGGGGATGAGGGTGACGGAGGCGCACTAAACCCACCAAATTGTTCTGCTCCAGTGGGTGGAGGGACTACAACAGGCTCGTTTTGTGAAGCAGCACCATACATTGGCATATTACCATTGTAGTTCATCATAGGAGGAGGAGGACCTGGTGGACCAGGTCGCATTCCTGGATGCATCATTGGAACATCGTTTGATAACCCATTATT